>VZTU01019494.1:81926-176926 GCA_013400835.1 Zapornia atra | reverse complement strand
AGAATTACCAGGAAGGAGCCTGCCTGGACTGCTGGGAGCTGTCAGGCGCTCTTGTCTGTGAACAGGGAGGTTGGTTTTAAGGAGAGACCCAAGTTCTGTCATTTTTAGTGGGCTGGTAGCAAGATGCTGCAGAAAACGCACTGGGGCTGGCTCCTACCAGTGAGCTGCCAAGCAAGGCTGAGGTTCTTCCCTAGTTGTGGGGTTTGCAAATCCTGGAGTAAGGTAGATAAAACTCCCAATTTTCTCTTGGTACCTACCATCAGTTTAACAAACTGTGGCTGCCTTCCAAGCCAGAAGTGCTGCCACCACAAACCTGTTACTGAAAGACACAGGTCTCAAAGGCAATCTCAGAAGATGGGTGAGGGTTGTGAGGAGCATCTGCAGTACTGCTGAGGACAAAAGAAACCACCTGCAAGCAGGAGCAGGAGGTGTTGCAAGTGTCTCGCCCATCTCGGTCTTGCAGCGGGGTGTTTAGTAACTAGGGAAGCAGTGGGGAGCTGCAGACAGAGCCCACTGGAACCTCTCTGGGAATAATTCAGGTGCCTCGGGGCAGGCATTGAGCATCTACTTCTGTTTGGGTGCCACGAGGCTCTGGAGGGGGTGCTGACACCGGTGCTGAGGGGCCTGAAGGGCTTCCTGGAAATGTTACCTCAGCCTCAGTGGGCACTGGCTTATGCTCTCCTCTTGTAATGAGAAGCAGTGCATAAAGCACAGAAAGGCGTAAAATACCTCATTAAGGAGGGTTTTCTTCCAGATGTTGGGATTTTATGGTTCCTTCCCTCCGGATTTCCACCACTTCAGTGTTTTGTGCAGGGCCTGCTGCTTTGAACAGCAAACTGAATGTGGGCAGTGTGCATGCTCGCACACTTCATGTGAGTGGCTTGGGGGGCCAAAAACCCATTCCATGTTGACCCTCAGTCCCAGACTCCCAGCCCAGGTTTGCTGCAGCTCCAGCTGCAGTTGGCAAAATTGCAGCAGATCTTAACGCTTCCCCCACCTTTGCAACTGCATAACACAAACAAATTGCCTTCTCAGTCGTGCAGCAGACGAACGAGCATCGGTCTGTTTAATGACACCTAATTAGGTCTACAGACGCCAAATGACTTGTGTTGCCCTGTTCAGACAGAGATGTGTGGGTAATGAATTATCCTTTGTCTCAGGCTCACTACTGCTAGTGCGGGCTGGGAGAAGAATGTTCTGCGAGTCATTTCCATGACAGATTTAACCTCCTGTTCCATTCCCAGTAATTCTTTGTGAGTATCCCAGGTTTCCTGCACCCATTTATGATTTTGAAGAAACTGGCTGTGGTGCCAGTTTCCAGGCTGGTTGGGTGCTCCGTGTGTTCCATCCAAGCACGTTGCTCAGTTCAAGTGGATCAGGTAAGATCTGCTATAGGTGGTTTGTTCCCTTGAGCATGTCAGTCCTTGTCGAGGCTGGAGCTGGGGCGTAGTTAGGATGGGAAGAAAGGCCCCCTCTCTCTGCAGAGAGTTTTACCATCACACCCATGCACGTGCCAGAACAGCGTATTGAGGGCAGGGAACCTGATTTACACTGACATGATGTTCCTGTGAGCAGTGTACTTTGCAGTGCTCAGCATCCCTTCCTGTGCTCCTCGGGTGGAGATGGGGACAGAAGGCAGGAACGTGCACCAGCTTCTGGTGAGTGGGGGTCCCAGTGCTCTGTGCTGGACTGGAGCCAAGGGAAGGAGCGTGAGGCTGTTAGCAATGAGTAGCTGAGAGTCTTCGTGGGGGGCTTTCTGGAGTATAAAGCCATAATGTAGTGATGAATATCTGCTTTGTTCCTTAGTGAGGGAAGAGGCTAGAGGGTTCTGCATGGTATATTCTGAGTATTGACTCCAGCATTTCAGGTATGGGTACAGAGAAGAAAAAGGTCTCTGAGAGCACATGTGTCATGAGGTTGGGTGCTGTGTGGCACGTGGTAATGAGGGGGAACAATTCCATCACACCATGTGCAAGGGGAGGAAGCTGAGGAGATGGAACAGCCACGAGCGAAGCACAGTGCAAGACTTGGTGTGAATGTTGAGGAGGGTGGGTTTTTACCTCTTAGCAGCCATGATTGGGCTGCCCAAAGTATTTGGTAAGCTTTTAAGCAGGTATAAAGGTGACTTGGCCTGCAGTCCAGGAGGAGCCAGGCTCCTCCTTGTCAAGGGGCTGATCTCAGCAGGACTGTAGCCAGAAAGGGAAGGTGTTGTGGAGGACTATCATCTCCTTCATCCTTCAGCAGAATCAGCCCCTTTCCTTGAACTAGTTTCAGCGTGTGTTGAATTTTTGGAGGAAAAAGCCTGCACTCAGCTTGGTGAGATGTGCAGCACGTGGGGCTTGGGCCTGTGCTTTCACCCTCTGGTGCCTAAAATCCTGGGCGCCTTTGTGATCTGAAGGGAAACAGGTTTCAGCTTCAGCCGTGGCGGTTTCCACTTCTGCGCTAATTGTGTATGGAGTCAGGCCTCAGCTTCGTTCCCTTAGCACACAGAGCAGGGCCCTTCCAGGCCAAAGAGACGGCGGTGCCCATAATGCCAAGGGCAGGAGCTTGGTACTAGTGTTTGGGCAGGTACGGGGACGTCGGTGTCACATGTGTGAACTCATAAAACCTGTGTGAATTCTCAGAGAAACAGGTCCAGAATCTGCTGTGAACCACATCATAGTTCGCTGGGTTGCTGAGCTGAAAAGCTTTTCTGTGGGTCTGCAGAGAGCAGGTGAAAAGAATCCTTGCTGTGAGGAGCGTTGTTCTGCTGTGTTTGTGGTTACCGGACTGTCCCAAAGATTGTCAGTTCCCCATGTCACAGAAACACCATCCTTGAGTTCGATTGCCATGCAAAGGAGCTGAGGGGGAGGAGGCTGAACCTGAGAATATCTCCCTGGACACATTCAAGGTCAGGCTTGATGGGGCTCTGAGCACCCTGCTCCGGTGAAGATGCCCCTGCTCACTGCAGGGTGGGACTGGGTGGCCTTGGAAGGTCCCTGCCAACCCAACATATTCTATGATTGGTCCCATACCAGCCTGTGACCAAGCTGAGAAAATTATCTCCACTTAGAGTCCCCTATAGCCTGACAGCTTTCTTCCTTAAGGCTAAGGAATTTCATCATCAAAGCCGAGGTCGGCTAGTCTTGTTGCTCATTGCGGCTGTGGAGCCTTATGTAAAAGGCAGAATCCCAACTTTTCTCCCCATAGCTTCAGTTGATCTTTTTTCCCTGCCAAGGTAAATATTTGCTCTGTGGGGAAGCACTGGCTATGCTCGCAGCTAGAAAAATATGAAACCTGGTCTTGAAGTGGAGAGGTGCCATCATGCTGTGTGCAGACACATTGTATGTGCACACACGGGTACAGGTGTGCGCCTACGGAACAAGGTTGCAGGAAACTGCACACAGTGGTTGGAGATGCTGGAGGATGTTCCCGTGGTGGCACAACAGAGAGTGATTCATTCCTCAGGGGAAGAGAGGGAAACAATTGCAATAAAAAAGCAGAGCAGGGCCTGAGGTGCTAATAAGCCGCAGCCCTTCTGAAGCACAGGGCGGATCTGGTGAGCGGCGTGCGGAAGAGTGCCCGTGTCACCCGCGCGTGCCAGCGCATCGGCACAGGGAGCCATTCGGATGTGTTTCCAGCCAGAGCATCCAGGAGAAAATACAACACACAGCAAACCAAATTAAAAACAACAACAGGATATGTCCTCCTGGTGACTCATCCCCTCGGCTGGTGCTGAGGTACAGCGCGTGCGGAGCCGGCAGGCTTGCACTGAGAGGCATATTTTCCTAAAGCGCTCTCTTCTCTTCGCCGTCGCCCGAAAGCTGCAGCCAGTGCTGGGAACATCTGTGTTTATTTTGCATGACAAACTTGTTCCCCGGCTCTGACAAAATGCGTGCTGATTTGGGACCTGGGGCTTGCAGTTCTTCCGCAGGGTTGTGCTGGAGCACAGGCGGCTGGCCACTGCGCTGGTATATAATACATATTACATGATTTCATCCATATTTAATGACAAGTGTGCTATATTTTTAATCTTTATAGCTTTAATGTGTGCGAGTGGTTTTAATAATTGGTGCTGCAGGATGGTTCCTTCCCAGAATTACCCTGCAAAATCGCTGTGTTTTCAGCCTTGGGTTGCGCAGGTTGTAAATTATAAAACTTGGGTCGTAATAAACTTGGCACCCTCTCCTTGCTCTTTGGCAGTGCCAGCCTGTAACAATGGTGAAAAGACACACACTGGCAGAAATTCCTCCCTGCAGCTTTCAGCACCTTGTCTTGTGAGGGAGTGAGACCAGGAGAGTCCAACAGCCAGGCCCAGCGGGGGCAAAGGTCATGCCGGTGTTGGTGGGATGCTTACGTCCCAGGTGGGGTGGTCTCTGCCGCGCAGCTGTGCCCCCATAGCCGCTTTATCCCCCAGGCACTCGCTTGGCATCCCTGATGGTGAGGAGGAAAATAGCTTTGAAGCAAAGCAGGGATGACAGCAAGGAGCCAAGGGGCTCGGGGCTCCTTGGACCCGAAGCCCCTCGGGACATCAGCCTTTCTCCTTCCCACACGGAGAAAGAAGTAAGGCCAACGCAACCTGGGTGCCCCTGCCTTGGGTCCCAACCCTCTTGTGTGGCTGGCTCGTGCCAAGGTTCCTTGGGCTGCTCTGCTCTCCCAGGGTGGATCTGGAAGTGTGCCCCTCTCATCACATTCCACTGGCTGTGGGGAGCTTTGGCCTTGGTGTACTGCTCATCCAGCACAAGATGAGTATTTTACTTGAGCCTGGGTCAAACAGCACATTTGTTGGGGGGTTTTATTAAAAAAAAAGGCAAAAGACTCAAATCTGGGTGTAGGTCTTTCTGTTTCAGCTCAGGCCTCACGCGTGGCTTGTGCAGGAGACCTCTGGGACACAGGCAGAGTGACTTGCCGTCATTATCCGGGATGCTTTGGATGGTTTTAAGTGGCAACACTAATCAAGAGTGACCTAATAAAAAGCAAGCATGCCTGTAAACATTGACTCCCTTTGGAATATGGTTCCTGTGCCACGTAGTAAATCCGCTTTTACCTCTTTGTCATCAAACAATCGATTGAAAGGCTGGAATTAAAAAAAACCAAACAAAAAAAGACCCAAGTGACAGCTACTCAGTTTAATGAGGAAACCCTAAAGGTCAACTAAAACAGCCCTTTTGCTAGCTGCAGGACATTGTGCTGCACCCGCAACAAGACGCGAATGGGTTTTCTGCTGATAAAAGCCTGTGTGGAGGTTTGGTGTCTGCAGGCAAGGACATGGAAAATGCTTGCTGGGTTTCATGTGCAGCTGGGTTATGAAGGTTGCTGTCTGCTTCAGCACTCAGGCTTTGCTAAAATGTGTAGTACACCGAGAGAACGCATTGTCAGTATTGAGGTTTGCCCCCTGAGAGCCCACAGCTCCCTCTGCTCACAGCGTGCCAAGCCGCAGGAGACAAACGGTGGTTCAGAAGCATGTGGCCTGCGCAGCGTGGTTGGGAAGATGTGGTTACCCTCCCTAGGAAACCTTTCAGCCCCCTGATGAGGAATAGTTCAGTGTTTGACCAGTTAAAGATGATGAAATGAAGTGAGTGCTGCAGTGTGTGCGCTGTGGGTCGTGCTGGGGGTGGGAGATGTCCTGAGTGCTCACAAGTAGCTGCAGGGGTGCAGTCCCTGGTCAGGTGTGGACACAGCACCACGTGGGGCTGTTTCTTACTACCAGTTTCTGGCGGACCCCACGTACAAACCTTGCAGACCCTGTTGCACCCTTTCTCGTTCAGTGGCGTTGGGTGGCGTGTCTCAGTCTCCAGCAAAGGATTCAGACTCGCAGAGGGGTCTGTGCCCTAGCCGGGGCAAGTGCTGGCACCACATCCCAGCTCCAAAGGCTGCTGGGTCTGAAAGTTTCCTCGCAGGGGTGTGTGTTTACACACAGAGTCCTTGTGCTCAGAAAGGCTTCAGTGTGCAGAGGAACACTCTGAGGATGGCAAGCAAGCTGTGGCCCTCCCTGGGGACAGTGGCAGTGAAATGGCCTGAGGTAACGACAGCTCCTTTGATTGTGCATATTGCCATCTGCCTCCAGCTGCCGGCAATATTCCGCTGTCTCTGAAACGCTGTTTACCTGTGGGCAATATTTAGCTGCTGTGGTCCTTGGAGCCCCAGTCCATATATGTAAAATACGCTGTTTGGGTACCTACAGGAGGTTGCTGGGATGGCTGATGATCAGCTCTGAGGCTCGAGTTCTGCTGTCAAGGGCATGGCAGCGTTCCCACAGTTGTACGGGCACAGACTGCGGTGCTGAGGAGTTGTCCTCGGGCAGGGCCGAATGAAATGGCTTCTCCTGACACAGGCAGCTGCTTAGCACAATGCTGCAGCTCCAGGTGGCAGTTTCCATCCCCAGGGACCACAGCCCAACCTTGTGTACTTCACCATCTCTGCGGTCTTTGTCTGTAGGGCCACACAGGATAAGAGATGTCACAGGCAGGAGCACCGTGGGATGGGGTGTAGGGGGTTCCCCTGCCTCATCCACAGCATCTCTGCATCCCTCTGCTCCATGGAGAGCCCAGGGGAGCCGAGAGCGGCAGCAGATGAGTTGGGTGCTTGTTTGGTGCCGTCTTGGAATAGGCTGAATGGAAGAGGAGAAGGGTGAGGGTGTTTTCTCTCCATGATTGAGATCCGACTGGGCTTTGTTGTGGAAGGAGAAGGAAAGGGCTCCCTCCTGTTTTCTGGAACTGGTGCTTCATTTCATCCTTTGTTTTGGAGGGAAAGTTTTCAGAGGCTGGGGTTTTGCATTGGGCGCTTGCTCGTTCTCCATCTTCTCCATGTGCCTGCCTCTGATGAGAGATGGTCAGAAAATAGTGGACTGCAAAAGCAGTCCCAGGCAAATCCTTCTTTGCCAGGAAGACTGTTCAAACACTTCATTATAATCAGATTTCTTAAAACTCGAGTCACCCTAACTAACTCTTGTTTAACGGAAGAAGAGGGAAAAAAACCCCTTGAGTTACAATAAGTGAAGTTCTTTTTTGTGTCTGTCTGGCCCGGGATGAAATGTTGTGCCATTGTCAGTGACATTTTTGAGCCTTATATTCAGACAATCAGGTATGAATACCTGTAGCAAGACCTAAGGAGACAATTCATCACAAAAAAATTAGGTGATGATTTAAACTCTTCCTTCACCCAGAGGGCAGATGAGGTTCTCAACCACAATGTGTATCTGTAATTCCCCAGGTAATATTAGACACAAATACCTGTCATTCCAATTCTCAGGAGCTTCTAGGTGCCAACATTTGCTTGTCATCACTCACTGTGTGTGCAGTGATTGTCAGCATGAATGCCTGTGCTGCTGCAGGTGTTTGCTGCTGGGATAAGCGTAAGGTTTGCAAACAAGAAGGTCTGGTTTGAAAGAAGTGCTCAGGTGGGCGGGAGAGGGGGGAACTGCTGGGAGCAGGAAGCCCTAATGGGTGCCTGTGGTCCCTTGCTCATCCCCAGCATCAGCATTTTATCTAGATACGGGTGTCCCAGCTGGAGTAAGCCCTGGGTTCCTCCTGAGGGCAAGAGGTAAAAATAGCAATGAATTTGCTGTGCTGAAGTCTCTTTAGTTTGTAACCGCTGTAAAGTACCATTTTCCAGGCAGCTGTGCCCAGTTCTTAAAGGGCAGGAGCCTGCTGCTGCTCCCTGCCCAGCCCACGTGTGAATAGAACTGAAGTAAAGCTGTTGGGGCATCTGTGGTTTGGCCAAGTGCTTCAGTGAATGTTGAACTTGGATATCAGTGGGGCGTGGGCAGAATGTGAATGCAGTTAACTGCTTAAAGCCAGGCACAGCCATAGCATGTCCTGTTATGTGATACTACGTGAGTGGGTGCCTGGAGGTGCTCCCAGAGTGGGCATAGGCTGGCTTTTCCAGGGCTTCTGTTCTGGGAAAACACCGCACAAGGGGTGGAGGGAGCGTGGGCAGGAACACCAGGGAGCTGTGAAGAGATGGTCCTTGTGCTGCCCACAGTGGGTCAAATTCATCATACTAATTAGTGCAAGAGGTTCATGGGTACATGTACAGTTATATTTCTCAAAGAGTGGCAGCTTGGTGGCCACTGCATGTTTGAGCCTGTTCCTGTGGCTTGGTTCAACCCTGCACGTTTGTGTTGCAGGGCTGTTAGAGTGCCTCGAGGACCAGTGGTCTGCTCCGCGCTGGAAGCTGCGGCGCAGCTGGATCCCCGGTGACCTGTGCAGCCACGGAACCACCAACTCGCTGTACACCGAGATGAAACAGGAGACAAGGACTGTGAGGTAAGAGATAGTCAAGTCTTACTTACCAGGGAGCTTTGTGTCAGCTGAAAGGGGAGTCACTAAAAGCCACACTGAGCCTGACAGAAGCCCTGCAAGCACCATGGTTCTGAACGGCAGAAAGCGCGTGTGGTTCTGGTTTGAGCAGCATTCAGCTGGGGAAATGAAGGTAAGAGGGAGGGAGGTAAAGCAGCTTGTTTTCTGCCACACCATGTGCTGTTGATGTACTCTGCTGCTGTGCTTGTTGGATACTCCTCGTTTTGCTTCATGTCTACTGCTGACGATGCAGAGCACTAACTCCTTGTGAATACTGGTCTGAGTACATATGATCTGAGACTGGAGGTGGCTGGTTTGTTCTCTGCTTGTGTATTTGTGGGTGAAAGGCTTCGTACAGACACGCAGTCAGACCACAGAATTGGTTAGGGTGTATTGGTCGCTGCGGGGGAGCAGGCTGTGCCTGCATTTGTGCAGTGCTCAGAGCCTGTTGTGCCTCCCGCTGCATGCGGGCCAAGAGCTGCTTATGCTGGATGCTTGGTGGTAGTTCTCCTCACTGATCAGTCATCCTGTCTGCAGCAAATATGATTGTTGCTGTTCTTTATTGAAATCTGAAATCCGAGCGTGGTTGTGTTTGAGGAGAAGGCACCAGTTCCGTACCTGTCATTTCAAGAGCTCGCTTTACAGTCTGTTCCCTGTCTGCAAAACAGGTGTATTAATCCTGATCAGGAGCCCCGCTGCTGTAGTTTGCCTTGCTCCCCTGAGACAGGTTGTGATGCCCATTTTAACCAGTACAGAGTCTCACAGAACTGGGACTATTTGCTTTTGAGTTCCCGTAGCTGCTGAGCTTTGGAGAGGGATTGGCTGTGGGCTAGGTGAGGGAGGAGGGCTGCACAGATGCATAGGCCAGGAGCAAGCACAGAGGCTTGTGGCTTCTCAGAGGGTCAGGCAGGTATCAGGCTCTGCAGCTCCTCAATTCTTCCTGTCCAGCACGACTGCGCTCTCCTGAGGACCAGAGCATCCTTGTGACAGAGGGGAGACTCTGAGCCCATACCCTGATCCAGCCTCCAAGGCTGGGGGGGTGGGCTGGCCAGACACCCGCTCTGCTTGGAGCCTGCAGCAAACTGGTCTCCGAATGAAACCACTGTCAGGGGCCTGAAGGCAGGGGCTCCTTCCACAGGTTCTGCCTGGTATGTGCTACCTAAAAAACAGGTCTGGTTTCTTGCTTCCCCTTCTCTACACCATGCAGCGCCATTACGTAGAGGTGTAATTGCAGGAGGTGCCAGTCCAGTGTGTCGACTCGATACAGGAATCAGGTGTGAGGTGAATCTCGTGTAAAAATTGGGACACTGTAAAGCATTGTCCTTAGAAAGGATGCTTTCCTCTGATACAATGGGAATTAGTTAATAGCTTCCAGTGAACAAAAACGTAATAAAGCATCATTTTAGCAGGAAGGAAGCTGCTAGCAGTGCTCTACCTCTTCAGCAGCTCCTTTTCTAATCACCATTGCTTTATCAAGAAACGTAGTTTTTTTTTTTTATTGATATTTAAGAATAAATTCTTACAACATCATATCTATAAAAGGTTCATCACAGACCAAATACCACTCTAACCTTTTAAGCTTCCACAGTAAAAACTGTCGTTTTTATTTATATAAGTTAGGGAAAGATACAAATGTAATCATAACCCCCAAGGCAAAATTTTATGGCAGTTTCAGAACTCCTCTCTATAAAAACTACTCAGACCTACAAACATAAAAGCTTCCAATAAAATTTGCTTTAGATCCTGGCCATAAAACATGAATTTCTTTCCCTGTCCTGGAGCTACAGGTGCCCAATTGCCAGAGCTGCTTGCCGCACACTGGGGCCAGCGGTGTGGGCGTCCTCCGTGCACTGGGCCCATCTGGAGCCGGACCAGGCTGTGGGTCACCCGGCACGTCCTCCCAGCCAACAGCCCACCTGGGGCAGGGCCCGGGCCAGGAGGCACTTGGGCATCTGAAAGGGGGGTGGTGGCAGGAGAAGCCCTTGTGCCATGGCAAGGGGCTCAACCCATCACACACTGGAATGAGGAATCATGTGGGTGCGGACAGCCTCCCCTTGCCAGGGAAGCAACACCAGGCTGGTGTTTCCTGAAGGAGCAGGGGTTCGCGGAGCCTGCTGGGTGCCAGTTGCCTGCTGTGTGCAGGGCACTTGTCGTGATTTTGTCCCTCTCTCTGAGCCTTTTCTGTAGCGGGGGAACAGGTGTGTCAGGAGAGGTGCTGAGGTGCCTCCATGGGGAAACTGGCAATAGTAGGGCACTGCTTACTTCTACCAGTGCGTCTGTTCTGTGCTTCAGGTGTGATGTCCTGGCTCCCTGAATTCACCAGCATCAGGTGTGCGAGGGGGTGGGGATTGCATCCCAGAGCTTTCAGTGAGCTCCTCCAAACGCTCTATGAAGACGCCAGTGAGGCAGCGATGAGTTGCCGCCTGCAGCTTGTAGGGAGTGCCCAGGAGCTTGGGCTGATGGCTGGAGACATGTCCCTCCTTCCTGCCTTGCCGACTGACCCGGCCCTTCAGTCTGATAGTGGAAAATTCTTTGGGTATGGAAATAATCATGCTGTAGAAATAGTTCCTGGGTGAAGTAGAATATTCTAGATATGCAATAACATGGAGTGTGTGAGTCTTCTCTGTTTACTTTGCTTTACTTTTTTTACCCAAACGTTGGGTTTGGGCTTTCCTTTGGTGAAATACATATGATCACATTAGATGTTACTTTAATTAAAGATTCCTTACTGCATGAGCTCCTTAGGTTCATGGTAAGTGTTAGCAGCAGGCAGCAAATGCTGTATTTACATTTCAGTCGAGAAAATAAATATATACAGGCGTGCAGTGAAGTTGTGCCGGGTTGGAGGGAGGCAGGGGGCTGCGCGCTTCAGATGAAGTGCGGGCATAAATCTCTGCAGATTGGGGCTTTAGCGGATTCCTGGCAACTAAAGGCTCACGCTTTATCAGCCTAGATTAATTCACTCGTACTGTCCAGGGTGGATTTAACCCTGATAACTCACTCCGGATGGTATCTGATGAATGACCTGAGCCTGTTCTGGCTGCAGTTAGAGAAGTGCGCATCAGAAGAAAGCCGCCTGCTCCTCAAAAGGAAAGCAAAGGCAATTCCTGGAGTATGTGTTTTGTGAAAGAAAAGAAAATCACAGATCCATCCTTGGAGGCATGCACCTCAAAGCACTGCCTAGAGTTCAGTGTAGGGAAGAACAACTCAGTTTAAAACTGCGCCTTGCTTTATTTTTCCTAAGGCCTCAGCACTAGGAGGGTGTTTCCTGAAGCCAATTCCTGCTGTGGCTGCGGGAGGCTGGAAGTCCTTGGGATGCCTTGGGTGGCCAGTCAGCCTGCACGTGTTGAGAAGGTCGCTGGGCACAGCGCCTTCCCCTCTAACTTCACGTGCCCTTCGGCCGAAACACGGCTACTGGAGCTGAGCGGCTGCCCGGGGTGTTCCTGCTCACAGCACTGGACCTGTCCTGGGCAGCCAGGGGAGCCAGGTACACCCACAGTAACAAAGCACGAGTAAAATCAGATATGCGATTCATGGTGGAGTTTTTTCCTGTTTATCTTGAAAAAGACTTTAATTACAACTCTGCCTTCCCATTTGTGCCTTATGTAAGAAATTGGCTCTCCGAGTATTAGCAAGCCAGCTGTTAGTACTTCTTTAATATTTCCCCGTCTTCTGCTCCATCAGAGGGCTGCACGCTTAGTATCTGCTCAGCTTGTTAATTATTAGTTAACTCTGCTTTATGGGTACTGTCTTAACAAGGGAGCTTCTCCCGAGTGCTCACAGTCAGTCTTTTATTTCTAGGGTTGCTGTGTCTTTCCTGTGTCCTAGTTAAAAAAACGTGTTTAAGACCCAATGTCTGGTGCTTTTAGGAAAAACATTCAGTGAAACTGGTGCAAGAAGGTTCCTGCTGAGGTGGCCTGATGCATTGCTGCTTGTCAGGGCTGCACTGGTGCGTTTGTGTGACTGACATATCAGGAGGACACTGTTGGGGTGGCTGCACAGTTGGTCAGGTCCCCAGTTTCAAGAGGGTGTTTTTTCTTGGCTAAAAGCTGACCAAATGGTCAAAGCCTGCCCCTGGCTGCGCAGGCCGACAGACCTGTCCTGCCTTCCTCCTTCCCGACAGCACCAAGGGAGCCTGAAGTGCACAGACAGACATGTTCTAATGAAGCCCAGTTAAAAATCTGTATTAAATTAATGAGAACGTTCCTTTTAATGGCAATCATCCATACACTCTCTCTTATGGCACCTTTTAATTATTGTTACTAATGACGGAGTTCTGGGGTCACTGCTTTCGGAAGGAAGCAAACCAGAAAGCTCCTCTCCTCTGGGAACAAGCATCGTGCAGCCTCTGCTGCCCCAAAGCTGACATAAGGGGTAAAAGCGTCATGTTTGGTGGGTGTTGTTTGGGGAACGTGGTGCTGCTGTGGACTTCCTGGGTCTTGTTGGTAAACGGAGCGGCTGTTCCCTGCGCCTTTGTATCCAGTACCTCTTGCTGGCTCTAAAAGCGCTTCGTTCCCTTTCGGGTTTGGCACGGGATCAGAGGGTGGCTCTCAGTCTCTGATCTAAATAAAATAATAATGATTTTAGGCGGTGCTGTTTGCATAATTCATCACCCTTGGCAAAACAAATGTTGATCTTACAACATGACTATTAATATTTTGATAGAGTAATGAAGCCACCTAGATTGGGAGCAGAGACGTGCTTCTCGGCGAGGTGGTGTGCTGGCATGCGGAGCTGTGTGAGGAACACCCGCCTGCTGCGGGCAGACTCACTGTAGCGTTCCCGTACTCAAGGCGCCAGCGCGATACAACTGGTACCGTCCTCTGCTTTCTGGGCAGCTGCCTCTTAACAGAGCGCTGCCGAGACGCAACCCCAGGCCTGCTTGGCAGAAACAGGGCTAACTTGTTCTGGTTGGTCCTCTCCAGTGAAAGTGAGCACCTTCAGAGCGTGCAGTCGAAGCTCCCTAAGCGTTAATCCTTAGATTAGGAGGGGGAAGGAAGAAGCTTTTCTCAGTCCCTTCAGTGCCGGTTTCCACATGAGGCTTTTCTCAAGCTATTGATTGCCTAAACTATCAGTATCTCTGCCCTACGCGCTGCTGTCAGGCACCTATTGTGAAGGCTTGACAGCATCATCAATATTAGTATTAGAGCTACTTTGCCAGCTTATGAGGACAGGATGTGCGTGATTGATACGGAGGCATGTGAAAAATCGTGCAAGGTCACTGCAATTTTTTTCCCTGGCTTTCACAAAAGCCCTGTTTGCTTCCCTGGCTCCTCAGCAGAGAGATGAATTCATCAGTGCTGCTGCTCAGTAAGCAATGTGCCACGCCAGCTCTGCCTGGCCAACAGGTACGTCTCGGTCCAGAAGGCTCTTTGGGGCAGCGCTTCCATGGGCACTAAGGCTCCTGTCCTCTGGAGACAGACAGTGGCCACAGTGGCCTCCCTCAGGTCCGTGGCACAGGCTCTCAGCCCTGGGGAGAGGAGGGGAGGGAGACGCATGCCGGCAAGCTGTGTGTCTGACGCAGTTGGCCAACACACTTGGGCACACGAGCCCCCACATGTGGATGGGCATGATACCTGTTTGAAGGCACCTCGTAGGCACCAAGTGTGTGCCGGTGCTGTGCAGGGAGCAGTGTGGCAAAACACAGTGTGTGCAGGATGCTGCAAAGTCTGAGTGGAGTTTGGCTGTTCTCTTGACTACTTCCAGGTGCATTTTCCTTTGCTGTGCTACTTCTGGCTGCAGAGGCAGAGAACAGCTCTCACCCTCACATCTGCAGGTCCGTACCTGGAGTGCCCTCACCGCTGGATGAGCTCGTGGGGCTTTTACAGATACTTAGCTCTGCTGGAGCCTGAGAACATGAGTTGCGTTGCTGGAGAGGTGCTGCTCTCGCTGCTCTCAGCACCGCAGGCTGAATGAGGGCCTGCAGACGGTCCAGCCCCCGTAAGCAGCAGCGCGCGGTTGTGTTGCAGCAGGAATGGGGTTAGCAACCATATTGCGACTCCCGGAGTCTCTGTGGCTTCCTCATGGCTCCAGCAGGGAAATAATCTGCACCAGACTTGTTTCCTGGCACCGGCTGTCTTCCCTCCGTGCCAGCTCCAATGTGTAGGCTGGCACATTGCAGAAATGAGGGGGGCCGGGGGAAGGAGTTGAAACAGCGTCCTGGCTCCCTCGCCTCCCGTTCTGACCTGCCCGTCCCTGGCTCCATCGGAACCTCTTTGCAGTGGGGCAGCTCAGCTGCTGGCATCACCAGTGTCCGCATAAGGACAGGGACCTGAGAGCTGTCCCCATGTTCACTTGGGGGCCAGGGGGCTCTGGAGCAGGCGGCGCCTTGGACAGGAGCGCAGCTGGGCCCACCTAGTACCGCAGGCGGTGAGGGCAGGGCAGCACCCCGACACTGTGCTTGTAATGCTTAGAAAAGGAATATATGGGTGTGCTCCCAGACCTGAGAAAAGGGCCCAGGCCGGAAAGCCAAGGCAGAGCCTGGTGTCTCTCCCCGAGGGCAGACACTGCCTGCTCGTGAGCCTGCTGCTGACACTGATGCACTGCCTGTTGATACAGGATCAGCCATCTCCAGGTTCAGAGCCAAAGGCAGCTCGTACTGAAGCGGGAAGTCGCTTCTCCCAAACTGTTCTTGAAATCCCACCCAAAAGCAGCTCCATTTGGGAAGAGCTGGGTTTTATCTAGGTTGGAATTCAGCTGCTCCCTTCATAAGCCTGGGCATCCGTGTAGTGAGCGGGGATGGAGCAGAACATGTGTCAGTGCCAGCACGAGCACTGCCATGTTAAGCCTTGGAACTTGACATGTAAGTTAATTTCCGCATTCATTTTGCTTTAAAATAAAGGTTGGCTTCATGCTCTTCCATATGTGAAACAAGAATTTGCCTTGAGCTGCTTTTTTAGTGGCGCTTAAAGTGAAAACTCTTGTAGAGGCGAAGCTGGGAGGCAGGATCTGCCGTATGCATCCTGGGGCAGGGCACTGAGCTTCCTGAAAACAGCCTCTTTCAGAACATTTTCACTAGGTATTTTTATGCTCCCATTCCTTCACAATGTGCTCTGATTCCCCCGTGACATGGGACAGTCAGCCAGTGACAGGATGGCATGAACGTGTGATGTCACACGCCACCATGAGTGCTGAGCTCTACTCACAGGAGACAGAGAGATTGCACGTTGTCTTATTAACAGTGGGACCTTCTACCTGGACACTGAAGAACAAAAGCCAGGGAAGACAGTTAATTATAGCTTAAGCTTCACAAGCAGAGTTAATGAATTTTAACGTGCCTCAATTAATAACTAATTGGGTTTTGTGCTTGAGCCGTGAATGGGAGTGTAGGGGTGTCCGGGAAAAGATGGGTGTACCGATGAGCTGATTTAATTGAAATACTGTAGGATCCTTCTGCAGGAAATGGAACCCTGCTGTTACTCTGTATTTTTAAAGCAAAGGGAAAGTCGAGTGGGAGGTGGTTTCCAAGAGGAAATGCATGGTAGCGTTACGGTACCGATGATACATGGCCTTACTGTGTCACCTGTGGTGCGTGCGTTGGAGAGCCCCCCAGTCAGGCAGGTACGTAAGAGGCTGGCTTAGCACTGGCCCCTATGCTGCCATCTTGGCATTAGCTGCTCCTGCGTTTGGCATCGGCCACGTACAGCAGCAGCAAACGGAAGAAACCTTGTGCAAGCCCACCCACCTTGGAGCTGGTGGGATGTCAGAGGGGCGCTGCCTGGGGGCCCAGCCCTGGGATGCGGAGCCGTGTTGGCACACATCTGGCCAGATCCCGGGGCAGGGGCCGATTCTGAGCCTCCTCCAGCGGGCTCTGTGCTGAGGTCCAGCAAGTCGAAGCAGGTGCCAGGAAACCTTCTGATGGATCTGGCCCAATGGGAGTGTTACTTAAAAACTAATGGGAGGTGATGGCCCGGCAGTATGCTAGAGAATGTGTTAAAGCTTTAACTTTTCATTTAGGGTTTTTGACAAGACACTGCAGATTATAAATAATGGATGAATTCCCAAAGTATGTCTGCACTTCCTGGCTAACTTCCCACATGGGTGAACTGTGAGTTTTCTCCTTAATTATCTGTAGGAGAACCTCTGCATATTGCTCTTTAAGCATATAATTATCCTTGATCATTTGGGATGAATTATATGTCCTTACTACTGTATGGATTTGGTCCTAATGTAGGACATAGAGGCTAGCAGAGAAAAAAGATGTGAAGGACATAGAACAGCGAAGCATGAGGAGCAGCCTCAGCTGCCTCATCTGAGGAGGGGGCTTTGCTCAGAGGAATTTAAGCACCACCGTGGATTGCATCTACATAGCCATCCGAGCTGCTCATAAGCAGCACGTTACCTTTACAGGGCTTTTTGTGATTGAGACCAAATCACTGGTTACAGTCACTTTCTAAAATCAAGTGCAGGTAGGTGTGGTAAGGAGAGACTTTGTCCTCTCTGATGCCAGCTGAGCAAGCAACATCTGCAGGGCTGGGATTTCTTCTGGCCGTGTCTCTAAGCCCTTACCCTCTGAACAGCCACAGAGTTTCCCTGGCTTCCCTGCCTTTGGTTTGCCATGCAGAAAGCACACAGTCTGCTCCTGCTTCCTTCCGTGACGGAGCATCTCATTGTACTGCCTGTAAGTGACGGCTCTGGAGCAGAGGGAGCGCATCTGTGGTTGGAAGAAGGGCAGCAGTGCCTGCTGTGCCTGCTCCCCCAGCGCTCTGCTCACCCACCTGCTTCTGCTCTTGGCTGCCTGGGTAGGTGCTGGTCACTCACGCTGGGGACAGGTCTGGTGGCTTTCAGGCTCCCCTGGAATCCATCCCAGACACGTGCCTTAGTGATCCTGCACATCTCGTGTGAAATACTGGGCAAGTAGGGCTACATGGTGCATCCTGATGTGACATCTCTTACTCATACCCTTTATACCACAGTCAGGTGCTTCAGAAGCTCAGGACAAGACCTCTGTGTGCAGCCTTGGCGCTGACTTGAGCAGGATGAGGCCCTGAAGGCAGGCACTCTGGCTCTCTGGCTGTCAGTTCAGCGATGGACTCGCACCAAAACACTCCCGTCTCCAAGTTCCAGGCGTCAGAGAATTTAGGCAGAAAGAAATGACACGTGGCATAAATTTTTTTATACTTGAGGATGGATTGTACCTGGTAGTGCTATTGGTCTAATGAGATATTTTATGTCTCTTTCTATTGAAAGAGGATTATTTTTAAGCCTCCAGTTAAGAGAATGTCCGGTATTTTGCTATGATTAGCATGTAATTCAGGGTCTGGTGGGATAAAAGAAATTACCAGAGGTAAAGATAGCAAAGGTTAAATTGTGTTTGCAGTAGTTAAAAAGAGTGATAAATCCTAGAGAGTGCAAAAATAGAGGAATACTCTGCATCTTGAACAGTAGAAAATTGTCGTCTTTTGAATCTGATGCTGTGAGTGTGAAGGAAGAAAAGAAAATATATATGCTGTTCTCCTCCTTCAGTGCCATTGGAAAGAATATTTATCAGCAACTTCAGCCCCAAGGTAGGAAAAAACACAGAAGCCAAAGTGCAGCTTTAGTTTGTTTTGTTTCACTCTTACTTTGTTTTTTGTTGTAGCTGAACATGCTCAGATGGAACGTGGCAGTAATAAGAAAATGAAACCATTAATTTGTTAAATGCAGCATTGTCAGGCGCCGATCCTGCAACGACAACTATTTACGCCGGGCTTCTCATCATGCCCTTCACAACTGCTGCACAATAAATAATAAAAGATTAAAACCTTAAACCTGGAAAACTTAGGAAAAAAATATTAGAAAATTTTATTTGAGATTATAAAAATCCTTGAATGATTTACTTTAAGGGACAATTTCATTGCTGCCATGTGCAGGAACTAATGATCACACAGGGCTGCGGATTGGTGAGAAGGTTGCTTGGGAAACATAGTCATAGGTAGGTGATAAAGTCATCCTTTCTCCATCACTGCCTCACTGTCACCAGGATAGCTTTTACCATTTGTTACAAGAAAATGATAGTCCATGTACATATTTATATCTGGATGGCAATAACATTGGCAATAACGTCGGCTGAGCGGTCCATGTTGTTTTAAGGAGCCCAGCTTGCTTCCCGGTGCCAGTGACCCTCATCTCGCCGTGACGGGGTTTAAAATAGAGTCCCAGTGATGGAGACAGCTTCCCTCATCTTGCCTTTGCCGTGAAAAACGGTCTTTGTCATGCAGGGAGTCGCTTGAGCTGGAAACCGGCCACTAGAGCCTCGTCCCCTCTCGGGCACTTGCCTCGCAACCCGCCAATTAGTGTGTAAGATCTTCAGGAGCCTTGAGTTCCTCTCCAGAGAGCAGCGTTTCTCCTGCAGCATCCAGGAGGAGGATTGCTGGAATACATGACTGGTTGGTTACTGCCGTGATGCAGAAGTGGTGCTGAGATGGCTGTTGGGGAAAGGGTGCTGGATCGGGGTCCATTTCACCCAGGAACCACGCTGCAGCAGGTGTAGGTTTGGGGTTGTGTGTGTGTGTGTCTCAAAACCCTGTGAAATCGGCACATTAGCCTACAGCCCATTGTTAGGCAAAGCTGTCGAGTGGAGCAGCAGTTGGTGCCAACGCTAAGAAAAAATACAATTAAAAGTGAAAGACACTGAGCAGTACAGAAAGGGAACGGCTGTGCATTGGGGGGAGGAGGAGGAGGAGTAGGATGGCTGTGCCTGCCCAGTGGAGGTCCCTCTAGTCCTTAATAAGTGGCATCTGTAGTAGTTGGGTTGCCTTCATGTTCTGGGGCACATCTGCTGGCCAGCGCCCCATGGTAAGGGTAACGCTGCTGGAGAGCAGTGAGAGGCTTGTGCTACACACAGCCACACCCCTTGTCTTACAGTTTAGACTCACAGCTTGTAGCAGCAATTTGCCCATCTGTGCCCATCATTTAGGAGGTGCCCTTAGCTTGGGGACCTTTTCTCCGTGCCTCCCAGGCCTCTTCCTTGGCGATGTCATGCTGCATTGATGCACTGCAGCAGATATCCATTCTTATTACCCTTTGGTAGCTTCTGTCCAGCATGTAGGACAAGCTATATAAAGCTCAAGTTGTTTATCTTCACGAGCTTTTTCTCTCCCAGACACAAAGGCATCGCCTAGCAGTGGGCAGGGGCTGCAGCTCAGGGGAACTGCTGGGTTCCATCCTGTGTTGAAATAATTGTGGATACTAGACATGGAAACCACACTCGTTTTGTGTTCTAACTCCTAGTTCAGACAAATCTCTCACATGGCTGAAAAGAGGTTGTAAACTTGATGCTACTTCAATAAGCAAGTTCTTTGGTGTAGGGTAAGGCAATGGCAGACTGATTCCTCAGAAGAAAATTGTGGTGGCTCATGACTGCTGTGCAGTCCAGCTCTTTACCTTCTCCTCGCCATCTGAAATGCGTCCAGGATAGGGAGCGTTTTTGGCACCTGCTTCTCTGTCTGCACAGAAGGGGCAGGGAGCGGTTCCTGCCAAGTCCCTGGACCTTGAGGATCTGACAGCCTGAACCCCACAGATCACCGGCCATGCGTGCGTAGCGCCTGGGCCTTTGTCTGCCCTCCTTCCAGCTCCATCTCCTGCAGCCCAGGCGCCTTGGCTGGCTCAAACGTCATGCTGTCAGCATCTCCTGCCGTTGCGCACGGCTTCCTCCTTGAAAAGGACTTGCAGCCAAAGGAGAGCCGTCAATGTCACAGTCCTGATATATTTATCATTCAGGGGTAGTAACAGGACAGTTGGTGATACAAGGGGACCAGTCTGCTCTCCAGAAGTTGTAAGGAGCAAGTACGAACACAGTCGTCACGGTGTCCTGACTCGGTCTCCTATCCGAACGCCTCCGGAGCCCCAAAATCACAAGCATTGGCATTCACAGGGGTGTGAAGTGCCACTTGAAAAACCTGTGATTCTCTGCGGGACTTTGGCTTCTGCTCATCACACGTCGATGCACTGATGCGGCTCACTCTGCGCATCGCCAAGGTGCCCACACACGCGGCCCTCGCTGCGCACAGCGAGCCACATCAGCACGGGGGGCTCCAGCAGCCTTGTTGGAGCCCTACTGCTTGTCACCTGGGACTGTGGTCCTAAGGAAGCCCATTCCCCTGCTTTTAGGGCAAGCTTAGCAAAGGCAGGCACCTCATTTCAAGCACATAGTGATTGTGGGGGTTAGGCACAAGGCTGAAAACATCTCAAAATAGCGATGGTCAGGCATGGCTACCTTAGGAAGCTCTGCTGCTGGTCATGAAAGGATGAAGCTTAGCTCTCTTGTTGAGCAGCAGCCCAAATGGTGCAGGATTGCTCTACTAGAAGGCTCTCGGCCACTCAATTCTCTGCTGCAGGGCATCAATTGAAACTTGAGTCTTACTAGCTTCAAAGCACCAGGCACAATTTTTATCATCCAGTCCTTTCCTCCTTGGCAGGTGTGTTTCCTCCATGTCAGAAGCAGGTTTTCAGTAGTTGTGCTTAGGTTGGTCGTTCTTTGAGGGGATGTTTCTGTTGTCCTTAACGAGTCCCTTGGTTCTAGCAGCGACTGACTGTGAGTGCACAGTGTTCATTGAGCAGTGGGAAGGTTGGTTTTGGTGAGTATTGACAGCTCAGCAGTGTTCAGAATTCTCTCAGCCAGGCTTCACATCTGCATTCTCACAGTGAGCAACGTGCAAGGTTTTAACGTGGCCAAACCGCAAACTACATCAAACAGTCGCAGAATCACAGCACAGTCTGGGTTGGAAGGGACCTTTAAAGGCCAACTCTGTGTGATGAGCGGGGACATCTTGACAAGCTCCGGGTGCTCAGAGCCCCATCCAGACCCAGAGTTCTCTCTCCTACAGTAAGAAGCCTGGAGACACAAAGACGGGGGCGGGGGACAGAGAGGAGGGGGTGTCAGCAGATCGGCCCAGGCGTGACACACCTCAGGGCTCGGGCCACCTTTTCAAGCTGCCATGTGCAGAGAGCTGGAAGCATGGGCTGGGGGGGACAGGGGAACAGCCCGAGTGGGAACCATGCCCTAACACTAACCTTGCAACTGGGTTATGGGGTGGCAGAAGGAGAGCTGTGTGACACAGCTCTCTGGCACAGCGCAGTGCCCTGTGGAGTTAATGGAGCCGAACCCTGAGCATCCCTCCCTGCTTCTCATTCTCAGTCACAAGCTGGCAGAGGGAGTGTGCGTGCCGGTGGCACGGATGCGTGATGCAGACGTGGTGCTGTGCAAACTCAGTTCAACCTGTACTGCTGTGCTGGTAGGGAGACTCCTGTAGGTGCTGATTTTAAACCTGCCTCGGACTGATGTGACTGAACCTGATCCCCTGCTTATTTGATGTGAGCTGCAGTGAAATTGATTTCCAGTCACCCACACAGAAATTTGCAGCAACTTGACTAGGTCAGTTTTGAAAGTGGTTTTATAGGGCTTGGGATCTCAAACAGGCCTGGGAAGAGGGGAGCCCGTGGTGCCAAGGGGTCGTGAGGTGAGAGCCTGCAGAGCCGGATGTTGCGGGGTGCCTGGGCACCCACTCCAAGGCAGCTGACAGGCGCCATGTCGCAGCCCAGGTTGTCTGAGAGACCTTCCTGCTGTTCCTGCACCCTCGGGTCACCCCGCATGCTGCCTGTACAAAGCCAACCCCTGCTCGGCACGCAGCCTGAGCATTTTCAGTTCTTCTCTGTTGTTATTGCTCTAATGCTGAGCAGAGATTTACAGCGTACTCCAAGGTGGTGATTGAATGTATTTGTGCTTAAGGACCTCATCCTATAAGCAGAAATTAAAAAGGTGTTTGGTTTGGGTTTTTTTAAGAGAAATACCAACTCTACAGCAGTTGCCACGGTTATCAGGTAATCTTTCAAGGCTACAGCAGAGCTGCATTCATTTTGATATCCAAATCTACTTTGGGGAAGAAATTGGTTAGATAAAATCTTCATAAAAGGGAAACTTGAGGAAAGACTTGCAAGTCTTCCTCACCTGAAAGATGTAACTAGAGCTCCTGCAGTATTTTATGTTTTACTCCCCGTCTTGTTACAGCTCTTTTCAAACAAAAAAACCCAAACCTCTGTGTGTGTGTTGTCAGGGTGGCAGAGCAGAAATGCCCCTGGTGCCTTCTGAGGTATGGAGAGGACACTGTACAGCACGGGGGTTGCAATGAAAAGTGATCAGGTTGTCTATCAGCTGACATTACGTAGGTGTAAAGTCAGTGTACCGCAGTCTGTACCTCCTTGCAGGAGGTGTCTCTGTCCTCAGTGTGTGCCCTGGCTCTGCGGATGGGACTGGAGCCTGTGGCAGCCGTGCCCATCTGGTGTCCAGGCTTGGCCCAGCAGCAGGGCTGGTGCCCCAGACACGTAGCAGAGGGCTGGCCGCTGCTCCACAACCGGCAGTAAGTGCTCCGGGTGGGCAGCAGTCCCAGTGGGCAGGAGCTGTGGCTTCGGGGCTTTAACATGGCTGGGGAGCTGTGGAGCCACAGCAATAGTGTATGGGGCTGGCCACGAGCACCCTGTCCTGCAGGTACTGAACACCTCCCTGCAGCATGATGTGTGGTGATGCAGCATCCCAGCCAGGACCTCCTGCTTTTCATTCATCTGTCCAAGTGCCTCGTGAACTGTTCTGAAGGAAAGGCCGGGCTCGATTGTGAGTTGGTGTGCACAACAAACTAGAACAGCTTTTAACCTGTGCTTAAGGCACAGCCATTGCTACCTCTGCTCTTCCAACCAGTGTAGCATGACCTTGCTAAGCCCATGGGAGAAGGCCTCAGGATGCTGGTTTGCTCTGAAATGCAAATTAAATGTAACCTCTTTGTTTTGATCTGGAGGGTTTTGGTAGAGCTTAGGTTTGAGTTACGTTTGTAAACCCCCCCTGCCGATTTTCAGAGAACCTGAGCATCAGTGTGTTGTCAGGGCCAAAGGAGAACAGGGAGCCGGCTGCCAAAGCCAGGGATGTGTAATGATCTCCTCTCCCAGCACCTGTCACATCCATCCCACCACCAGTGCCGGAGGGCAGGGGGCAGAGTGCTCTCTGCAGCAGGAGGGGATGGGATCTGGGAGTAACTGGGCAGGAACCCCTTTCCCAGGAGAGCTGCCTGAAGATGGACGCATTTTGGGTGAGACCAGCTATTGCACCACGTCCTGTCCGTGTCGTCACCCAACACCGCAGCAGATGCAGCAAGAGACCCTTGTTTCCCAGCTCCCACTGCCAGGGTCACCTCTCAAGGAGGGGTTGCTCTGTGCAGTCGTGCCAAAAGCCTGTATTGCCTGATCTGCATCCCCTGAGCATTTCTGACCACACATCACCACAGCAGGCATTTCTACCCCATGTCAAGCTACACGTGCACTGCAAGGTGTGAAATGCGGGTCTGGGGACAAGCCTATACCTTCCAATGGTATAACCTGAGGCCAGGCTTGAGAGGGTGCAGGAGCGGAGATTAGAAAGCCCTTCTGATGTAGAGCTGAAAGGGAAGGAGGGGAGAAGAGGTCTGCAGAGTGGAATGGCAGCTCAGGCCTCGTGGAGCTTTCAGGAGAGGCGGCCTATTAAAGGAGCCAAAGCGGAGAAGATGAAGTGCGATAGCAATGCAGCTTCGTTCCCCCTGCTGCAACTTGTGACTGACAGCAGAGCAATAAAAAGGCTGAGAGTTTGATGGAGCAGTAAAGTACATTCCTGTTTTGCTGTCCAGAGCCAAGAGGTTTTTTTAAAAGGCTCCCATCCCAGTAGTATTGGCAGACAACTTCCACTGCCTTCTGGCTGTACCTTCCCTGTTGCTCCAAGCCACAAAGAGCACTGGCCCCAGGCACTGGAGAAGAGTCCCAGCACTGGAACTTAGCACAGAGCAGAGCAGGCACCATGTGCCTGCAGGCCTGGGGCTCCCTCTGCCCAGCCTGACCCAACTCATGGCTACCCCTTCAACAGAGAGGCTGACCCCACAAACGCCGAAGCTGTCAGCTGTGTGCAAGTCCTTCTGGTCCCCAGAGGAATGCCTGCTCTGCTTCTGCCCTGTACTGGTCCACAGCCTGCCCACTGCCCCTGGTCGGGCTTGGCCACTGGTGTGTCTTCAGAGGGAGAGAGAAGGAAGATTCCTAACGCCTCTGCACCTCACTGCCAGCCTGCTTGCTCCACCGACACCAGGCTGTTGGCCCCTCCACGTTACTCCCAGTTTATCTCCAAGCATGTGGGCTTCAACTTCAGCAGCAGTGCTATAGCCGACATAATACAGGTCAAGGCTCTGTGGTCAACACTATCTGAGCCGAAAAAATCCATGGTCAGTGAGCAGACTTAACAGGGACCTCACGAGTTCATTACTCTCCACAGGTAGTGCAAAGCCCCAGTGACACCAGTTCCCGAAGGGTCACCTCTACAAAAATCAAGAGGTAGTTGAAGAAACGCTGGCCCATCTGTGGATGCAGTGGCGGAGTGAAGTTGTTCTCTTGCTCGCTGTTGTCTTGAGATGCAGGATGAGCACAGCAGTTGCTCTCCCTGGCCCGTCATGGAGCTGTGTTCCTACAGCTCGCAGTTAGGGGCTGTGGCAGTGATGCCAGTGAACCGAGGTGGAGCTGCCTGACCTAAAGCATTTCCAGGTTTTCCTCTCATTCACTGGACTCTTAAACTGAAAGCAGAACTCAGCAGAGAAGGAGGAAGCAGTATTGAGCAAACCTCTGCATGAACCTCCTGGGCATAAAAAGGATGAACTTTGTGTCCTGGAGAGGCAGAATCCTTTCTTGTGGGGGAAGAGGACAGCGGACAAGACACTGCTCATCTGCTTCTCCTTTTGACATGAATCTGGAAAACTGGATTTTTGGGAAAAAAAGTCGGTGCCACCAGTACCACTGCACCTGTTCGGGTCAGATCTGAGGTCAGTCTTAGGAGCCCCTAAAAATGGAGAGTTGACTTTTTTCTCAGTGCTGTGATTGCAGCTGAGGGCTGGGTTCTGCGGAGGGTTCCCAGAAGGTCACTGTGAGCACAGTGACTCACTGCAGCCACAGCCCTGGGAGCAGTAATGGTCTGAGCAACATCCAGCACAGGGTTTTCCAAAATATGAATGTTGGTGAAAGGAAAAAAAGACACTGAGCATTTTTAAGGATTCAGCTGAGTAGAAGACATCTGAGCTGGAGGATTATGTTACCTCCTAAGTGTCTCGATCTTCCTTGTGCTGGTGTTTAACTGTATGTGCTGGCTCCGTTTCCCTCTGCATTTGGATTTCCTTCCTGTGTGCCCTCAGTCCTGTCCTTTTTATAGTGATCCTTCAGCTTTTCAGAAGTGAAGAAGTTTGTAGCTTTGCGAGGACTCCTTAAATGTCCTCTGCCTCCTCCCAGCTGCTGCTTTCTCTTTTGGCTCTGCTTTAGGGATGTTATGGATGAGCTGGGAAATATGACCTGGTTGAAGCCACGGGCAGATAAGCTGTGTTGAAGTAAGTTTTCTGGCACAGAGGAAGAAAGCAGCTGCTTACCGTGCCTGGAGAAGAAGGTGAAGCCAAGTCCTAGCGTTCAGAGAGGTCCTGAGGAAGATCCCAGCCGCTCAAAGAAATGGCCATCAAGCCAGAAACATGTGGTTTTCCTGGCAAAACCAGTGGTGCCCATTCCACAGAATGGTCTTGTGTCTCAAGAAACCACTTCCCTGAGAGGCAGGATATGACAATGTGATGGGATTTTTTTCAGCTAGCTGCACTTCAGGACATGATGTCACCTTTGTGGTCTCACCATGGATGAGTCTGACATGCAGTACCATGGCAGCCTGCCTTTCCTGATAGCCAGGATGTTCAGCAGACCAGGATGTCCTAAAATAGACCTACTCTCACTTCCCAGCTTGTAGGGCCTGTCTTTGCTCAGGTGATGACTGTAGCCCTGTCCTCCTCCCCTCCTCAGTAGGCTGTACCCTCTTTGTGAGCATCTCAGGTAGCTCTCTGGGCATGTGGTGAGACCCTGCCCAGGCCAAGCAGGGCAGCAGCAGCCTGTCCTTCACTCAGATGCACTCTGACATGTGTTACTTGCTGTAGCCTGTGGAGCCAGGCCAGCATGGTGCCCTTGGCCCCAGGGGCCCTTCATGGGCTGGTGAATCCCCCCTCTTGTACATGGCCGAAGCGCTGCGCTTGGCCCATGGGCCGAGCGAGCAGGGCAGGGAGGAGGGGGCGAGCGCTGCAAGGTTCCGGGCATGGCTGTGATGCCCAGGGCTGGAGGTACCCATGGTGAGAGGTGCCCAAGGCCAGGGGTGCCCAGGGCCAGAAGTGCCCACAGTGAGAGGTGCCTAGGGCCAGAGGTGCCCATGGTGAGAGGTGGCCAGGGTCAGAGGTACCCATGGTGAGAGGTGCCCAGGGCCAGAGGTGCCCATGGCCAGAGCTACCTGCAGTGAGAGGTAACCAAGGCCTGAGGTGCCCAAGGCCAGGGCTGCCCTCAGTGAGAGGTGCCTCTGGGGGTGAGTGTGTGGAGCAGCCTGAGCTCTGCTGAGGCTCTCTGTGGGTGGCAGGGACGTGGCTGTGTGCCAAGGCAGGAGTGACTTACCATGTTCCCTGTGCTCTGCGTCACTATTAACTGTGGCCATAACCTAATAAAACACACCAGCTTAAATACCAGCCCATCTAGGGGTCCCCTCGGTTTTCATTATGGGCACATCAGAGGAAGGAAGGAAGGACGGAAGGAAACCTTGCTGCACTCGTGTTACATGGTTGGTAATTAACGTGGCACAATGCTGTTACAGGTTCCAATAAAAATAAAAAGTCTTTGCAGTTATAATGAGATATTCATGCATGGCAGCACCAGAGTATAAACTAAACTTTTATTGTATGCGTTAGCCATGGTAAATGAAGCGAAACAGGGCTAAATTCATTATGCCCCATCTCAGCTGCCTATCTCACAAATAACGGGCCTTAAACATTTTCATCAGAAAGTCCATTTCCTCTTGTTGCCAGCAGCAGTTAACCAGCGCCGAGTATTCTCTCTGCAGAGATGGCTGAACCTGAGGGTGATATAGGACAGCGGTAAACATTTGTTAAGTAATTAATATAACCTGTTTACAAGGAGTGCCCAGCAGTCACTAGGCAATAAACAGCCTCTCCCACCTTGTGTCTCTGCCGGAGCAGGGAGGGGCGCAAGGGGGGCTGCAGCAGCGTCCAGGGGATGCTGAACTGTGGATGGGGAAACCGAGGCACGCGGGGCAAAGACAAAAGCCACAGAGGCGTTTTGAGTACCCGCTGCTTCCCAGCGCAGGAGTGTGTTGCTGAGCTGGTGACAGTGAGCAGAGTTTACCTACCCTGCATCATCTGGAGCAGAACTGGGAGTCATCGGTGAGGGGAAGGACGGTCAGCCCATGGGGATGTCACCCCCTTGGTCTCACAGGATGGCTAGTAGGAGGCAGGGGCTGGAGGCCACTGGGTTGTTTCAGCAGGAGCAGGTGAGGAAGGGTGACAGTCTCTCCAAGGTTTGCCTGGTGAGGTCCCTCAGGCCTCCTTTACTCAGGGCTTGCAGCTCCTGGTGGCCTGGGTCCATCTGGGCTTTTGTTGGTTTCTGGGGCTTGGGTGGGGGCCAGGGTTTAAGCGAGTTTTCCAGATGACTTTGCAGCACAAAGCCTGGCATCTTCTGCACTTTTTTCCTGGAAATTGAAGAGTGCTAGCTGAAAGGTTGTCTAGTTTGGCACTGGTTTCATTAGATAAAGCTAGACGTTTGATGCTTCCACAAATTTAGAATTAATCATAGCATAATAGAATCTGGTAGCTTTGGTTGTTAATTCTCTATTGAGTCTGCATCCCCATGTTTATTCTCATTTGTTCTGATAAGGTCCATTGTCTCTAATATTGCTTCGTAAAGGGTAAGAAATAAATCAACGGTATTTAGCTTTTCTAACCATCTGGTCTGGCTTACATCCCAAAATCAATTTTTAAGTTGGGCGCAGTTCGTGTATTTCTGCCTTGTAACAGAGAACATCTCTGGGGAAAGAAGGGAAGGAGAAGTCGCTGCTAATCTCACCCCAGGGATTAATCATTGTGTAGACACCACACTTTAAACGCTACAGGCTTTTTTTGTTGTCATAGCTCCGGTGGTTGGGCTGAGCTTTTGCAGGGAAGTGCCAAAAGGAACTTCTTTCTCTCTATATTAATGGGATTAATACTTAGAACAGCAATGCATTACTTTGAAGTGTAGAAGCGCTGGGTTTGGACGTGGAGTTTGTTTGCTTTGGTAGCGTTTGATCTCAGCGATGTTAATCTTCACCATGTGTATACATTATAGTGCACTTCTCCGTCATTATAAAACCATCCTGTGGAGTTAAGCCAATTGTTTTTAAGAGGTGTAGTTAATGTAGTGAAATTGAATGCATTTGGGAGCTACTGGATTGCCACAGATGGGAAATACATCTTGTAAACTATAAATTTTTAAAAATTATTTAGCATCTCCATTGCGTTGTGGGGCCATGTGGCACCGGGCACAGGATCATTCCTCAGCCTTCATTAAAACACACATCATCAAACATTTAAAGTCCATGGACGATGTTTTTGGGAACTATTATAATAATTAGAAAAGGAAAATGGGTTTAATAAAAGTTGTAAACAATTATCATCAGCCAGACCTCATCCCTTTCTGCAAAGCCCATCTGCATTGCACATCTGGGCAGGCAAAGAGGGGAGTGATGGCATTCAATCTCAGCCACCCCAGCCTAGGAGAAGGCATGCACGTTCAAGGGTTGCTCTGGGATGCAGCTCCAGGGAGGGGAAGCGGCTGGGTACTTGAGCTGGAAGCCTGCTGCTGCCTCACCCTTCACATTGGAGCAGGTTTGCTGAGAACACGAAACCAGGAGGGGTGGCTGACACCCCAGAGGGCTGTGCTGCCATTCATTCAGACTGAGCCAAGCTTCAGAGTTAGATGGGGAGAAGTTTAATGATACTTAACAAGGGAAGTGTAGGGTCTGGCATCTGGGGAAGAACAACCCCAGCGACCAGTATAGGGTGGGGACTGGCCTGTTGGAGAGCAGAGTAGGGGAGAGGATCCTGGAGGGACAGCAGGATGACCATGACCAGCAACATGCCCTCATGGCTAAGAAGGCCGATGGCATCCTGGGGTGTATTAGAAGGGGTGTGGTTGGTAGGTCAAGAGAGGTCCTTCTCCCCCTCTACTCTGCCCTGGTGAGACCACACCTGGGATACTGTGTCCAGTTCTGGGCCCTTCAGCTCAAGAAGGGCATAGAACTCCTGGAAAGAGCCCAGCACAGGGCCACCAAGATGATGGAGTGGAACCCCTTTCTTATGAGGAGAGGCTGAGGGAGCTGGGCCTCTTTAGCCTGGAGGAGAACGAGGGGTGACCTTACTAATGTCTATAGATACGTAAAGGGTGAGAGTCAGGAGGCCGGAGCCAGGCTCTGCTCAGGGGTGTCAGCGATAGGACAAGGGGCAGCGGGTGCAGCTGGAGCACAGGAGGTTCCATGGGAATGTCAGGAAGAACTTTTTCCCTGTGAGGGTGAGGGAGCCCTGGGACAGGCTGCCCAGAGAAGTTGGGGAGTCTCCGTCTTGGAGACATTCAAACCCACCTGGATGTGTTCTGTGTGATTTAGTCTGGGTGATCCTGCTCTGGCAGGGGGTTGGACTGGATGATCTCTCAAGGTCCCTTCCAACTACTAACACTCTGTGGTTCTGTGATTTCCTGAGCGCAGCTTTTGCTATTGGATTTGGTTGCACCTACTTCTGACATCTGGCAGATACAGCTCTCTGGCTGTTTGATGCTTTTCAGCTGTCAGGGTAAGACACACGAGGTTAAAATTGTGAACTCGTAGTAATGGCTGGACTCTTAACTTACTTAACTGTGCCAATCATGGAATCTTTGGGTACTGCTCATCCTTGCGAGGGTACAAAGCCACTGTGTTGAATGAAGCAGTGTGCTGGTTCTGACAGCTGGAGAACTCAATTGCGCTGTGCTGACCATGAGCATCTTCTCAGTGATTGCAAGTTACAGTCCCAAATTACACCCAGCGGGGGAATATTCTGACAGAAAGGTTCACCTCATCTAGGTTTGATACTCGGTGCATAGCAGCCATGATTTGGAGTGCTTCTTATATATGGAGAGGTGCAGGGTACTTCCTGTGTTTGGAGAGGTGCAGGGTGCTTGCACCGGCCTCTCTGACCCCACTTCTCCTGTGCTCTCAGCAGTACCTTGTAAGTCCCTGATGATGGGCAGTGCCGTTCTTGGGACAGTGGAAGGGCTTGTCTTTTTGCGTGGGGGAGAGGAGATTGAGCATGATGTGGGAGGGAGGTAGGGAGATTCTGGTGACCTGGTGACAAAGTTGCTCAGGATGTAGATGCTCCAGCTGCATGATGCTCTGTCTGCTGGGTATTAGACAGGCTTGTCTTGAGTCAGCAGATCATCCACACCATTCAGTACTTCATATGAGTGCCAGCGTATCGAGGAGGAAGTTAAGCACCAGACGAGAGCCCAGGTCTGGCTGGCAGGGAGCACCTCTCTTTGAGGTGACTGCCGTGTGGGAGAGGCCCTGCCCCAGGCAATGCAGCCAGTGGGGCTGCCCCCATCCTTTGCTGGAAAGCAGACACGAAAATAGAGCTCTTGGGACCTGCCAGTCACCGGCCACCTTCCAGACAGGCCACTGGCAGGGTTTGCAGGAGGGAGCTTTGCTGGAGCTATTGCTGCATGTACCCGGTTCTGGGCTGCAGCCACGCAGCTGGGTTTGTGCATGCCACAGGGAGGGAGACAGGTCGAGGGGATACCAGCCCCTCTTCTGCTGCGACTGGAGGTTCTACAGATTGGGCTGGCCGCCCAACTCTGTCCATGGGGTGGGGGGATGATGTTCCTGTGCGCTGCCCTGGCCACACAGCCCAGGCCAGGTGCTGAGTCCTGACAGTGGGTGAGCACCCCAGAGGGAGCGGGGCGGATGCCTCTGCCGGAGCACTGTGCCGGAGCGCAGCCCCACTCACACGCACTGCGGCTGGGCGGTCTGCTGGCTACTGACCTAAATTGAGACTGAGCAAAGAGAGCAAGCAGCTGCCCCACCACTGTTGCTCTGTTTTCAGCACGGATCGAGCCTCCCTAATCCCCTCGGATTTTGTATCTACCAAAACAGCTTGGGCCCATCAGTAAATTGCAGTGGCATATGGTCCAGGTTTATGAGTAATCTGGCACACGCTTAAGGCAAGGAGGACGTCATCCTTCAGCAAATACAGAAAATATTGTGGGGCTTTTTTTAATGACTATATTTAATATAGTTGATGAGAAAGCTGTGAGATGTTTACCTTTTAAGCCAGTCCTATTTAACTTCAGCTGCCGATTGAAGCAGCTACGTAACGGGAAACAAACGTAAATAAAGGGGGAGCCCCCTTGTCCTGCAAACATTGTGCTGTTGGTCGTGGCCCCGTGGTGCATCTGGGGGGAGAGAAGGCGGAGTGAGCTGGTGCCACCAGTCACCCCAGCCCTGACATCTGGGGAGGGACGGACCCAGTATCATAGTGGCCACTTGGGAAAGTCCTTGTCACCTGTACATGGGTGAAGACACTGCTTTGGCTGTGGCATCTGCTGGAGGGAGGACAGAGCCTCTCCACTGAGGGAGAAGGGTCAAATGCAGTTCAGGCTGCTTTAGGAGAAAAGGGCCTGATCTGGGCCCGTGTGACCTGGCAGCAGGGGCTGTCCTGGTGAAGGTTGCAGCTGCTCTGCAAGGGTGCTGAGACGCTGCCGCTGTGGGCGTAGACGTGTATCGGTCCTGGCCAAGTAAAGCCATTTGCCCCAGTCTGACTTGGCAGGAGATGAAGGCTGTGAGTGGTTTCGGACGCTGTTAGCCACACAATGTAATACTCTGGCAGCGTAAGATGTTTTCTTTGGTTGCACAGACATGGCCTGTAGCTGCAGCATCAAAGGAGTAAGTCATCTCCCAGGCCTTTGCGTGTCCTTGCCCGTGGCTGGTCGGCAGGCCAGGGATGGAGAAAACAAGGTGGCTGGCTCTGAGCCAGCACTCTCCTCCTGCACACAGGGCCCATTGCACATGGGTATACTGGCCTCGCAGAGCAGGCAGGCTGCAGAGTGCTTCCCACACCAGCCCCTGAGCGCCGAGCCAGGAGCGGGGCGAGATGTTGTGTTCCCTCTGCTCTGCCAGCGTTGGCACCGCCCGGCACTGCTCACTCGCAGCGTGTCCTGGCTGAGACCGTCAGCAGCAAGCACTGGGTTGTGAAGCCAGGGCTGTGCAGGGCACAGAGTGGCAAGCAGTGGCTCTGAGCAGCAGGGCCATGGCCTTCTGCCACTGCCCACATCCCCCTGGCACCCAAAGCTTCAAGGAAACGTTTGTCTCTAATCAAACCAAAGGGAGGGATGACCCTTTTCTCAGGGGCTTGAAGTGATGAGTTTGCACCGGAGGGTTTACATTTCTCAGGCTATGGTGACAGGACAGTGTTAGTCCTGAGATGTGTGCAGAGCTGTGAATGCCTGGTGCAGTGAAGCAGCACAACCCAGGGAGTGATTAAGAGGCACAGTCCATACCCCTTGCATCTCCTAGAAGCCTCTCTTGGTATCTAATCTGCATTGTCCGGGTATTGGACTTGATCTGTTGCACGTGCGTCTGCCCTTAGGGCATTTCATACACCACAGATCTTTGCATCCTTTGGTCAGTTTTAACTTGACTTAGAATCCCAGAATCCCCTGGCCCTCCCCAGTCCACTCCTGGCTCCACACAGCCCAGCCCAGGCAGAGCAGGGCACTGAGCGCAGCAGCCAGATGCTTCTTGCCCTCAGCCCAGCTCGGGGCTGGGACCCCTTCCCTGGGGAGCCTGGGCCAGCGCCCGACCCCCCTCTCAGCACAGAACCTCTTCCTGACACCCAGCCTAACCCTCCCCAGGTGCAGTTTCACACCGTCCCTTCGGGTTCCAGCCCTGGGCCCCAAAGAGAGGAGAGAGATGGGCGCTGCCCCTTCGCTCCCCTCGGCAGGTAGCCACAGACCACCATAAGGTCTCCCCTCAGCCTCCTCTTCTCCGACATGCACCTCATGTGGGGAGCAAGGGACTTACTGTGGGTGTGCCATGCAGCACTGTCTCGTGGGAGGCTGCCACACGTAGGGTTATGATCCCTGTAGCTGTGCTGGAGCCTGGTAATCCCACTGCTGCGGTGGTGGGAGCCAGAACTGTGGCCCCGGAGCCTCTGCTTCCGTTGGCATCAGTAACTATGCTGCACAATGCAGCTGCAGTGGCTTCACATGGGAGAGCCACCTTGTTCCACTGTTGTGCCCAGAGTTAACACAGGGAGGGGGGAGAGTGGCATTTCCCAAAGAGTGTGGGAGCTGCTGGGTAGTTCTGGCCTTAAAGAGAGTTTTTAATAGGTATTATTGCATGGAAAAAAAAGTCTCTTTTGTCAGACTGTCAGCCCAAGCAAGCCTGTTGCCCTTGATGTTCTGTTTTTATCTCACAACTTGATGACTCAGAGTTTGTGTTTGTGGCTGTGCACATGCGCAGAGCGTCCTGCTTCTGCTGCAGGACACGGGCTGGGTTCCTGAAAGCCGAAGGAGTTAAACTGCTTTCCAGTTGGGCTATTCATGCTAATAAAGTACCTTGGAGCTGGTCCAGCAGGCAGACACCTGGGTATTATTTGAGCATCTGACACCCCTAGAGAACCAGAGCCTTGATGAGCTTTATACACTCAGAAATCTTGGAAAAGAAAGGCGGCTTTCCATAGAAAATGGATTTTCAGGGCCAGCTGAAGGACATGATGTTCAAGATCATTGCTTTAAAATAATTTCAGCTGCAGTTAATGTGAAGCAAAGAAGAAAAGAAAACCCAAGACAGTGAAAGGATAATTAATTCTGAGTTTGAACTGCAATTTGAAAGGGCTATATTGTGAAGTGACCCTTTACCAACTTATATCTGAACTGGCTCTTCTCGTAAAACCCTTTTAGTGATGAAATGTAGTGTTGTTTTACCTTGATACCACATGTTTGTTCTCCCCTGGTATTAAGGAGTGACCTTGATTTCAAACCGTTCCTAGAAGAGAGGGATGTTGGGGTGGTCCTGCAGCAAGCCCCCAGGGCACCAAGCACGTTCTGGCAGCAAAGCTCTCTCTGGGGTCAGCACGTTTCCCCTGGACGTGCTGCATGGCAGCCAGCTGTCCTCGGGGCTCATCTTGGGGGTGTCCTTCATCCTCACTTCCTCCTCCTTCCTGCTCCCCAAATAACTCTAACACATTTCTTTGTCAGGATAAGGTTTCTAAACATACTTCTGACAGTGCAGCCACCCTTCTGGGGAGCTGGGGTGTCCCTGCTCCCCAGGGATCCCACCCCATAAAGCTGCTTTTTTCCAAGGCAGCTCCAAGGAAACCTGGGCCAAGAGATAATGCTCTCTGGCTCCAGAAGCCGAGAGATGCTTTATCTGAGGAGATGTTCCAGTGAGTAAGGCCTGTACAGAATACCATGTTTCTTGCTGGGCAGTTCCACTATTATTTGAAAAATACATCTTTCTGTCCTACTTACTCTTCCTCAGCTTAGAGAGAAACCCAATAAAAAGCCTTGAGGCCAGAGCTTTAATGAGATTCACATTTTGGACATCATATTAGTACAATAATGCATTTCACACTGTTGTTTCCTAATTTGCCTAATCAAATAAAAGGAGATCAAGCATTACATAGCCCAGCCTCCCTGTTCCAACAAGGTAACACCAAACCCATCAGTTTTGCAGTTCAATTAATTTCCCCTACACAGGTTGGCTAAAGCACATAATCTAATCAGCACTCAGTGGTTCTGTCAATAGGCACAAGATATGCTGGGTGTTGACAATACCCTGAGCAGCTGTCCGAGCACCGAGGAACTGCAGAGCGCACGGATAATGCAGAGGGGGTTTGGAAGGAGCAGAGGGGGTTTGGAAGGAGCAGAGGCATCTGAGGCTGCTGCGTTAACTGCTGCTGTGTCGGTATGTGGTGGTGGTGCAGGTCTTTTGCTGTGGTGCTTAGCTGCCTGGTAAATACAGTGCTGGGTGCCTGCAATTGCTTGGTGCTTGGTCAGAGTGGGCAGGTTTCCCCATGTCATCGGTGGGTTACCCAGGCAGTAAGGGGCATTGCCAGTGCTCAGCCAGGTGCTGAGGAAGTGATCTAGTCCAGGAGGAATCTCTCCATGACCGATTCCAGTCTTGGAAGTGAACTCCAGAAATAGACAAGGGGTGTACTTGGGGTGCATCCGTTTCTCTAGAGATATCTTACAGGCACGAGGTTTTCGTCTCTGCTTGAGCATCCTACGCAGTGCAGCAGGTAGCTGAACGCTCCTTTGCGAGCTGCTTGATCCACTTTACAGCAAACAAAAGCGTTTCTTCGTAAGGAAACTGTGCTCGAGTCAGGCATCCCTCTTGTGACTGTAGAGCACATCTTGAAAATAAGCTGCAGGACTGTGGCCATTGCAAAGGCTTCTCTCCTACAACGTATTGGAGAATTTGAGGATACATTTTGTAAAGGACAGCCAACAAATAGGTTGGGTCTGGGGCTTTGCTGTAATTCATTGTGAGTAGGAACAACATTTCAGTGCCTGTGATGCAGTTGCAAGAGCTAGAAATTGTTAAAAAAGAAAAAATATGCCAACATTTTTTAAAATTTATTTGTTTCCTGGTAGATTTGTCCCTAGGTTTGTAAAGCACATCCTAGTGTTTCTTTGCAGGGGGGATTTTTCCTCATAAAGGTGGATTTGTCCCAGTCACCATGGTGAGATGTTTGTGCAGCTTGCTTTAGTAAGTTTCTGCAGCAGAGCCGGTGTCTGCATGTGCCAGGCACGCCGGGTTGGGATGAGCTCTGCTTGAGCGTGCTGCTCTGGGCACAGGGAGCTTCTCACCAGGCAGTTCAGGCACCTTGTGCTGTCCTGGCCTGCAGACTTCACCGTTCCTGTGCTTTATCTGATGTCCTCCTTCCCCAGGACACCCGGGGTTGCGTTTTCCAAAGCTCGTTGGTAACAGGTCCTGGTCCTGGCTGCTCTGTCTGCTCCAGGGTACTGCTGGCACACTGGCTCCAAAAGCCAGACCAGCAAACCTGTCATGGGCGGATGTCTCTTTACTCAGGGGAGCTCAGCCCTGCAAGCAGCACAGTCTGTCTGTATGGACCCCACAGCCCAGCAACCCATCGAGTCAGCTGATGCGGGAACACGGCTCAGGCGCGGTGCTGCCCAGTCCTGGGGCTGGGGGGTGACTGTCCTGGCTCTTTGTTGTCAGATACGGTGTCTTTGTCCTGTACACGGGACCGTAGTACCGGGCAGATCGCTGCTGCAGCCGGCACCAGACCTGCTGGGTAAGGCTGGCAGGCCCGTCCTTCATGTCGCCTGGGCGAAGGCTTCCCTTCACCACCTGGTCCGAGCGGCTCCACCAAGGCAGCAGCTCCAGCCACAGGGAACCAGCTGGGAGCAATCCTATGGATCCCACTCAGGGAAAATAAACTCATTTACAAAATACAGCAGAACGGGCAAATGAAAAAAATAAGTGTGAATTAAATAATATGACTTTGGTGCAAACATGTAGATCAACTGTTTGCTTTTCCATAGGATGCAGAGCCATCCTTGTAACGCAGCACGAATCGTCGTAACTTGACTGCCAAAAAATAAAAAAAACATTAAATGTAGGCAATTTCTTGTATCCAAAGTCCCTCATTATATTAAAAAAATTATTGCAGCAGAAAATTTACAAGTGCATCACAGGACCCACTTGAACCGTTAAACAGATGGCACCTACACAAGACCCAAAAATATATAACAATTTTAATTGAGCCAATGCAAAACAGATTTGTCGAATAAAATAGTACATGCCAGGTCTAATAAGGCTCTTACTAGAAATTTTGACATTAAGTAATTTTGTAATGGCACAAGAGGTATTTAGAAGATGCTCATTAGCAACTGTATCATTTACTTTGCTTGCCTACTGTAATCACTTAAGTCCTTGCTCAGTACGTTTCTACCTGCTTTAATTTCTCCTTGTTACGGTTTGTCCCACTCCTTTCGGCACTGGAGGCTTGCCATTTCAGCGGCACAGATTCAAATGAAGCTTCTTGGGCTGGATCCTTTGTTGCTTGCTGAAGAGTGGCAAAACCTCCCCACCACCTTCAGGGTCCGAAAGGGAACGTCTCTCTGGTAGGGAAAGGAAACTTCCCTCTGGTTTGGAGAGGGAACATCTCTGGTATGGATAGGGAACATCTCTCTCTGGTATAGAAAGGGAGTGTCTGTCTCTGGTATGGAGAGGAACCATTTCTCATGCAGGGCTTGAGCTTGGCTTGGACAGTGGGTGATGACATCGTCATGTTTATGTCTGTTGTGCCGGTAGTGTCAGGTTGGAATTCGTGAAGCAGGAGAAGGAAACCTCTGCCACCACAGCCAGCTGTGGGGACAGGACAGGGCCTCTGGCGCCTGTTGCCTCAGCCGGCACAAGCAGAGCTCGGCGGGGGAGAGGCCAGGCTGTGCTCCTGAAGGCCCAGAGCAGTTCCTTGCTGCCCTGCTGACAGTGTGTTCGTGCAGGGAAGGGGGCTCGAACGAGCTACCCCCCAGACCTGTGCGCTCACATCTGGAGACAGGCTCAGTGTCTAGGCCGGGTTTTTGTTGTGTCACCTGCCGCCTCCTGCCTCCTGCTCTTGGCAGACCCTTCGGGCCCTGGGCTGCTTCCACAAGTGTGGTACATCTGGATTAGGTCCCAGGGGGAGGCACACGCCTTCCCCAGCACATCCTGGGGTACCGTGCAGCCTTGTAGGAGCCAGGAAGTGTCTGTCAGCACGTGAGAGTGCGAGCAGGAGCTCAGGGCCAGGGCCTGCTGCCCACGCTGCACACAGAGGTCCCCACGCCCAGGGACATTCCAGTGAACTGAGGGCTAAAGGCAGGCGGTGATGGCACCTTCACTGCTTCCCCATGAGATAGAAAAAGGCTGCAGCAGAGCAGTGCTGTTGTAGTCATGAGGCAGCATCCAATAACCACAGGATAGAATGTTTCTCCCATCCGGAGAACACCTCACCAGTAGCACTTGGATTCTTCCCCTTAGCGCAGCCTGAACTGTGACAAACAAGAGGCCAATCTCCCACAGCCACAGAGGGATCTTGTGTCCGGAGCAGCGGAACTCGAACTCCCCACTCACTCCCTGCCACGTGCGCAGAGGAAACACAAAAGGTAAAAGCTACCCTGCTTTTGGCTTTCACCATTTTTTCCCGAGTATGTCAACATGATTTGAATGGTAAAGACATGCTTAAAAGTGAAAACAATGAACAGTGCCGTCTTATGTCACCACGAATTCTGAAAAGGCTGGATAACTATGTATTCGGGGTCTATCAGCATCACAGGGAAGGATGTAAACATGACTTGCATGAGGTACCATTTACTGAGACAGTAAAGAATCATGTTATCTTTTGCCTTGAAAAAAAGCCCCAACCAAAACACCACAGCACACAGGAGGTGGGGTTGCACCCACAGCGTGGGCATGTTAGCATGTTGTAGTGCGATGATGTTCAGTAAACATCAGCATGCAAAATGCACAGTTGTGGTGTCACGTTAAGGACAATTAGAAGAGGAGAGATGCGACATGGTAATTTCCTGCAGCAAAAATACCAGCAGGAATTTAGACCACCCAGCCCAGGCTTCCATGCAGTGCTCGTGACTCCGAGTGAACCTGCAGCACGGCACTTGAGAAGATTCCCTTACCTTTCACCCTGCATCAGCCTGACCCGCCTCCTCTGCTCTACGCCAGTGGATTAATGTCTGATGAAAGCTCTAGTTCTCGTTACATTAAAAAACAACTGAAAGGGAACACTGAAAAATGCATTTTAATTCTTTCTTTCATATTAACTCAAGCCAATTAATTTTCTGCTATTAGCAAAACGTGTGAAATAAAACCAGACAAGTTATATTTAGGATTGTCCACAATAATATTTCCCATTCCTCTCAGTCTTGCTTTGTCTCTGTCCTAGTGGGAGCTCCTCAGGGGCTGGCTGCTGGTGTTTCTGTGCACACAGCAGTGTGCCTCTCTTGCTGGCCACACACGCGTGTATGCTGCTGTACGCAGTCTGCTGCTCAGTGTGAGTAAGGAAAAGGTTATTCTGGAGTGCTGCTTGTCTCACACAGACAGAGTTTTGTTTAAATGGCTTTCCTGAGAACAGTATTCACACACATCTGGGATCTCTGGGGAAATGACTGAGTCACAGAACGTCAGGAGTTGGAAGGGACCTTGATAGATCATCAAGTCCAACCCCCCTGCCAGAGCAGGATCACCCAGACTAAATCCCACAGAACACATCCCAGGTAGGTTTGGATGTCTCCAGAGAAGGAGACTCCCCAACTTCTCTCGGCAGCCTGTCCTAGGGGGGCTCCCTCACCCTCACAGGGAAAAAGTTCTTCCTTACATTCCCATGGAACCTCCTGTGCTCCAGCTGCACCCACTGCCCCTTGTCCTGTCGCTGCCACCCCTGAGAAAAGCCTGGCTCCATCCTCCTGACTCTCACCCTTTAAATATTTATAGACATTAATATGGTCACCCCTCAGTCTCCTCTTCTACAGGCTCAAGAGGCCCAGCTCCCTCAGCCTCTCCTCATAAGGAAGGGGTTCCCCTCCCTTCAGCATCCTGGTGGCCCCACGCTGGGCTCTTTCCAGGACTATTAGATCAGTCAAACATGACTTCCCCTTGGGTAAAACCTTGCTGACTGCTCCTAACAACCCTCTTATCCTTGATGTGCCTAGAGACAGCTCCAAGGATAACTCGTTCCATCACCTTTCCAGGGAGGGAAGTGAGACTGAGCAGTGTGTAGTTACCTGGGTCCTTCTTGCCCTTTCTGAAGACTGGAGTGACATTTGCTTTCTTTCAGTCCTCAGGCCTCACTCCTGTTTCTCAGGGTTTAGCAGAAATGATGGATAAGTGCCCTAGCAATGACTTCTGCCAGCCCCCTCAGGTGCACCCTGTCAGGACCCAAAGAGACCGTAAAGAGGGTGAAGCTTCAGGTGGTGTCTGCATCTGAAACAGTTTTCACTGTAGCTGGTGGCCTGGGACGAGGATCGATTAAGATGGTATTTTCTGCCCCATGGACCTGAACGTGCTGCCCCATGGCAGCTGTGTCTCACATTGTACCTCTGCGGTACCCTGTCAGCACGCTGACTTTGGGGGCGAGGAGTACACCCATTACAAAGCTCCTCCCGAGGCGGAACCTGTAGTTCAGCTACAGCAAAAGCCAATGCACACGCAGTGCCTCTGCAGTTCAAGGCATCTGCAGGTAAGCGAAGTAACACATGATTCAGGAGGATTGTTGGTCCCACTGCCATCTCTCCAGGCACTTGTACTTGCCTTGCAGCAGCTCTCTTTAGGTTTCATTCTTGCCTTTGCGCTCTGTAAATGCTTACAACATTAACAATCCCAAGCATGTTGTTTCAGGGAGTCTCTAGAGACCAAACCAGTGTCCCAAATCCTGACTGCAGGGTCTGATCTGCAGGACAGAGATGAGGACATGGGGTGGGTATGGCTGAGGCTGCCGGGCAACAGCCCTTGGGCTCCGCACACTCAGGCCATGCAGTAACTGCTTTGTACAGAGACCTGGAGCACAGCATCCTGGAAGCTCTGCACCTTCCCGAGCAGGGCAACTCATCTGAGCTCTTTCTCCCATCTCTTTTTTTTGAGAGATGGGAGGTTTCCTAATGTGGTTGCACCCATGAAGGGTCCCAATACCCAGTGCCTGTAGCTCCTCTGCTACCCATGTTTTGACAATCTTTATCCAGGGTGTTTTCTGGATCACTGTTACACTCATCTGATTTTGCAAGAGACAGTGACTTTCCTTACAAAGGCTAAAAGAGATACCAACAGCTTTGTCAGGACATGGGCTTTTCTGCAAGGAGATAGCCAAGGTTTGAAACTGTGCCAGGGACGTACTCCATTACCCCCCAATCATGGTTTTCTCAAGCATTTTGAGCCCATGTGCCAGGGAAGTCTTACTTTGTGTCACTTTGAATCAGTGGATTTTGAAGTATTATTACCCTATGCCTCTTGCCCCCCAAATTATTTGTGACAGATATTCCACACTGTATAATAATGAAACTCTTCGGGTATTATCTTCAGCGAAATGGAGTGGTGTACTGTGATACCATGCCAATTAGAAGGGGAAATCAATGTAGATACCTGAAATACGTTTCTGCTGGGTATCAGCCGCTCTGCGAAAAACTGCGCGTTCCACAGGCTTTAATGAGTATGGATAGAGAGCTACAGAGAACACGAGATGATTCTTGGGTTTCTATTCCTGTGGCTCTATTTGTGAGCAGCATTCTTTGAGAGACAGCAGATACATGTGAGGGGAAAAATCCTCTTCATCTGCACGTTTTCCTGTTATGCAACACGCTGCTCAGAATGCAAGCTGACAGTGCCAGTGACATCTCAGCGGTGCCGTGCTTACGTGAAAGATGGGGGGAAATAAGTAAAAGGGAGCAGAGTTTATTTTAACTCGGTGTCTGATGAGCTCAGTGTTTCTGCCTCTACCACCTCAGCATCTTGAGGGGCGGCGCAGAACCTCACCTGTGTCCCAGCAAACCCACCTACTTCTGGCGTGTCATCCCGAGTTAAGCTGGAGGTATGCACAAGTTTAATCAGTGGTTTGAGATAAGCCAAGGGGTTGCTGGTGGTAGGGCTGTGTGGTTCAAAATCGACGTTGTGCATGCACTGGGGCTAAAAGGTCCCCACCAACACGTTGGCCAGCCCTATGGCGAGGTGTGGGAGTGAGAACCCCTCTCTGCGGGCACTCTGCTCTGTTGGTGTGGGTGATGCTGAGGACGGCACGAGCCGCTGTCTGGCAGATTCTACCTGTGTCACAGTTGGGACCCCCAGAGTTGGGCTGTGCAGGATCTCTCAGCATGCCACGCAGAGGCACGGGACGCTGGGGCCATCTTCCGAAGCCAGTATCGAGGGTGACCATGTAGCTGTCAGAATGAAGGTGTAAGCTGTGAAGAGGGTGGGAGGGTTGAGGTGGGGAGGAGACGAAGAAGGAGGAAATAATTGCAAAACTTAGATAATAATTTTATTTATAGTCTAATGTGCACACAGGGCTGTGTGATGAGGCTACCAGTGACATAAATAAACTCAAGCGAAAGACGTAAGCAAGTGGATATATGTAAAGACTTCTCTGGGCAGTCCTCTGGATTTGGACATTGACCAAGAGTCCCTCGTAATTTCCATGAAGAGCACAAAGAGATAATTAGACCAGGATGCTTCGCATTGCTCTTTCCATCTTGCGCACATTCGTGCCCACCGAATGTGAAATGTTCGCCTTTCCCCCTCCAACGTGATGGTTGTTGAACTTATTTTTAGTGTCATTTGATAAGCCTCCCTGCTCGCAGAGAGACATCCCACTGACCCAGCCACTGGTCATTGTCTATACCGGTTCCCATCAAAGCGGGCGCGCTTTGTCAGGTTTCGACTCGAATATCCATTTTGCATCTGAAGTACAGTATCGAAAGTGACTGGATCATTTGAGCCTTTTTCTTCAGCTGCTCCCTCCTTCCTCCCCCACAGTGTTTCCGCTCACGCTAACATAATTTGGCATCGTCGACGTGACACGACACTGGTTTTTCTAAAAAATTATAATACATACGTGGCCGATGTTTTGTGATGGCCGATGCTCCCCTACATTTCATTGCTAAATTGATGGAAGGAGGGCTTTTTCCCCTCCTGAATCTTAACCAATGCTCAGTGTCCCCTCGAAAACCAAGTAATGCACATACAGTAATAGGTCATTCAATGTCAAAAGGCATAAAAAAGATGAGCAAAATCTTCACAGGCTGCTGCTTGCTGTTGCCTTTAATTATATTAATTAAACTTCGAAATTCTCATGCAAAGAGAGTTGCTGGCTTGTGACGCTGAAGAGCCCTTGGAGATTTGGGGGGGGGGAACCCTGAGATACCAGCTTAGTGGCTACTGCTTTTTTTTATTTAAAAAAAAAAAAAATACATAAGCCTACAACTGCTAGGTATGTTTATAAAGGATGATGTTTTATGCGCTACTGAACTCTGAATGCAGGAAAGGGGAAAAAAAACCACCAGCCACAGTGTCAAGGTCTTGAAGCATCAGTCCCTCAAACTCTGCTCAAGATCTCTGGTTACAGGCTGTCTTCCCGTGGAATAACGCTCTATTAATTTTCTTCCTGTCCCGGGTGCATAATGAAAGAAAGGTGTCTTCAAAAACTAAAGGGCAAAGTCTTGCTTGCTACCAATACCTTGAGGCATCCTGTCTACATTTTGTCATGCGTGTGCACTTTTCAGTGTTAGAATGACAAGATTTCCAGTCAGAAGGTTCCTGTAAGGCACGCTGCGGTGGGCGACTGGCGAGGGTTGGTGATCTGACATGGCTGTAAGGCACTCGGCGCCGGCGCTCGCTTAGCCTGGTGGGAGTTCTTACACTCTGCCTTTGGCTAGTAGTCCCTGCTTAAATAACACGCGCTGGTTCTGCAGCTGAGAAACTCTGTGTCTCCGCTTAAAGCACATTGCGTCCTGAGAATCTGTAGTCCTTAAAAAACACAGAATAACAAAAATAGAGAAACACGATCGCCGTGGGTGCCTGCACTCGCTGTGGTGCGATGTGCAGGCGCGGGGTGCAGTCAGTGCTGCTGCTCTCGTCGCTGCTGCGGAGCAAGGGGCTCATCGCACAGGGGTGAAACGTCGATGGTGGCTCCTGGGAGCAGGGGATGCAGGAACCTTCTGAGTTAGGGCTGGAAGTGGTCCAAGAGATGCGGGGACGTGCAGGACGCGCTCTGCTTGGTTGAGAAGCGGTGGTGCGGCTGTCTTCCCTCCTGCGTCCTCTTCTCCTCCTCTACTGGGACTGAACTCGGGTGAAGTTGATACATCGGCCCTGAGGGGCACAAAGAGAGAAGCCGTTATTGGTGGAGGAACAAATGCAACCAGGATTTTTGAATGCTCAGTACTAGATGCTAGAAGGCAGCTGTAATTGAAATTCAGCTGTTTGTAGCAGTAACATGGCCACAAAATTCCTTTTAAGAATTAATGGAAATTACCAGGAGCGAGGCACTGCATTTGACTTACAAATGCAGGATGTTAGGAAAGAGACAATGACACACACGACACGTCTCGGACACTCTTAGGCCTTTTGTGAGGATAATTTACAAATTCTCAGTAACTGCAGTGAGCAAACTCAGACCTGTCCAAACCCAGCAAAGACAGATCCTCCCCACAGACCTCCCCAAGCCGCAGCCTCGCGCCGCGTGGGGCGGATGAACGTGACTGGTGGTTAGCAGAGCTGCTGCTGATTGCAAACTGTATTTTATCAGCAATAACCCAAGCTCCCCATCTATAAACTCTGTTCTTGCACACTTTAACATCGCTGCGCATCCAAAGGAAAAGCTGTTTCTCCTGGTGTTGTACACCAGTAAATACCATTCTCCCTTAAACAGGCCCAGATTATTCCTGACAGTTTGTGGTGTCACTGAAGGAAGCAAATCCACAAGCAACAATCACATCTCCTTTTTATTAATTTGGGATAAGCTCTAAAAGTTGCAGTTGCTTCTCAGAGCTCATTTAGATGCCCAAACTCTGAATCAGTCATGGGTTTTTCAAGTAGGGCGTACTCTGAGCAGAGCAGCTCCCCTCTCCAGGCAGCTCCACAGCGATGCCTTTCCTTTCCATGATGGAAGAAGCCAGCATATGTTGAGCCTTCTCCATCAGGAATTCTCCACCCAGAGAAAGTAATTCTCCAAGGCAGGCCAGGGAAGTATGAAGGCCTTGCATGGAAGGGTGTGTGGTAGGTGAGTGAATACCAGTACTGCAAGCTTTGGTGTGAGGTTCTGTGATGATTCTGACATCTGCCTGCTCAAGTGGGCCCGGTGCCAGCCAGTAAGGACCCTTGGCCACGGACCGCTCCTGTGCCCACAGCAGCCCGGTCCCTATGGCGGGGAGAAGCCTTGAAGGTGTGTAAGGCTGCAGGTTTCACAGAGGTTCTAGGGACTTTACGTGAAGGTCTCTTCAAAAGGAAAGAAGCAGACCATGTTTTCTTTTCTCTGTCCCCTGCAATTCCTACTCAAGGACTGGGAAATCTCCACGTCTATGAAGTAGTTTGTAAGAGAACTGTAAAAGATGATTCCAGATGAACCTGTTTGGAACAGGCAGCTGCGCTTATGCTCTGAATCTTCATTTCTTTTTAAAGATGCATGGTCGGGGGAAAATTATTGCTTTCTTACACCTATGAGCTTGTGGAATTACCGAATCAAAGTAGGGCTGGATTTCATATTCCTTTCCTTATTCTGCTCGATATGTTTTACCAGTTAATGGGGGAGGTGGCTGCTCATGGTTTTTCTTGGCTCTACTCAAGCAAGTAGAAAAAAAAATACATCAAAATCCTGTTAGCAAAGCCCACAATGGGTGCAGGGGTCGGCCCAGGATCATGGCTGCAGCTCTCAGGATGCTGCGCGCGCAGTGGGGTGAGAGCTGCTCCCTGCCCTCGCTCGGGGCCACTGGCCAGAGCCGCCTCCGGAGTGTCCCGTGGCTTCAGAGCGTCCATCCGGGAGGGTAGGTGGCTCCTGGACAATACGGGGAGGAGGAAGGGGAATGTAAACCTGGTCCACAATCACTGTGGGGATTGCAAAGCCATAAATAAAATGTAGAGGTGCTGTCTGAGGAGTTACTAGCCATGGCTTTCACTGCAGCTAGGAAAAGGTGATGTGTTTTGTTCTGAACACATCTTCTGTGCCAGCCTCCAGTAAGGGCTGGGGGTTTGGAAGACGTTCCTAGAGACTTTGGGTTTTTACCTGAGGTAGAGTCACATCCCCTCTGGACCTACCCTGGCTATTACTTTATTGAGTTTGTTTGATCTGTTGGCAGACAGTGCTGTAGCTGCTGTGCATTCCTGTCCTGGCAACTCTGACATCCCTTTCTGAGTTAAGAAAACCAGAGGATGAGGGAGTTCAAGGCAAAGCAAAGCCTTCTCTGTGTGAGGCCATTTTCTGTGTACAGACTGATGCTGTATGGAGGACAGAGCTGAAATCAGGATGTTGGAAATACACCGCAAGTGCTAATTAACAAGAAGGTCAGGAACACTGTAGTGTCATTAACGGAACAGCAAATACTGCACGGCAGCATGGTAGAGAACAGCTTTTGCATGTAGGTAATGGGATGTGACAAGGTGCCTGGTTCCACAATACCTGCGCATGAAATGCATTAAGAAGTGGTTTTCCAGCCAAGGTAAAGGGCTGTGAGCTCTCCCCATGCTTGCAATTCAAGTCTCACTTGCTCAACTGTCATATATACCTTTCAAGTTATTATTTCTTAGCAAAAATAGACATGTGTGTGTCAGCAAGCCTCTCCCCTGGTCTGTCCACTGCGGTTGGTTCCATGTGTGTAACTCTTTGCCCTGAATGCTGGCTTAGAGGGCCGCTCCTTCCAGGGCACAGCAGGGACAGGATGTCCCAAGAGAGCAGTGCCCCACTCATCGCCCGCGGTCTCTTCCCCGCAGCAGGAGGACTCATGGGGACGAAGGAGAACAGGAAGGAACTGCTTGGCCAGGCAGACCCTGTGCAGCCCACCTGATAGGCAGACACACACCATTCCCCGGAGAACCACAACACGCCCAAGCAACACCAGCTCTCAGAACGCTGCCAGCCTCAGGCACTGAGAGGTAGTAAACAGACACACTACAGCTCAAATGAGATTCTGAACCATTCTTATTTTAGATGGGCAACCTGAAGTGGGCAGAAGATAAAAGGCTCATTTTCAATAAAAGGCTCATTTTTCAGTTGTCAAGGACTTAGCACTCCGATCTAAACCAGTGTGAGCTGTAGGTCATCATCAACTAGAAAGCCAGGCTGCACGTGACATAACCCGTACCACCATCTTAGTGCAAGCTTGTTCTGAGAGAAGGATGCAGGTTGGTGTGAGTCATCCCTCTACATGAACTCAGACCTTCCTACGTAGTGATACCCATTTCATCATTACAAAAAGCTTTTAAATAAAATCAAATTCTCCTTCTGATTAATCTGAAATTCACAGAAAGGGCTATTTACCTAAATTAAAGCAAAATTTACCAAGCAGTACACTCACCAGTCTATATTTGACCTTCACAATTAAAACATGCTTATTCTATGTAACTAATTACACCATTGCATTACCATCCTGACAGCACTGCTGTGATCCACCAGTTTGGTGAGTTAATGTTACAGTCATGTGCCTGTACTCAATTAAACGATCAATACAACCAATTTGAAATCAGATTTATCATGCCTTGTAAGCCACTGGATCATAAACCTTAACAATACTAACATGTAGTCAGTAAAAAATTGAACTAAATCAGTGGTTTAGGACTAGCCTAATGAAACAGTGAGTTATGCAAGCATTCCCTGGTCTTTATGTAGAATATGGGAGTTGTCTCCATGCACCAGACTCAACACAAAAAACCACCATTAGCTCTTGAAGATGCACCACAGGTGCCTCAGGAGAATAACATGGCAGGTACTAAAGAGAAAAAAACAATCAAAAAATCCCCCAAAACAGGAAAGAGATTTATGGCGAGGGCTTTTACCTAAGAAGGAATAACTTCTCTTATCATAGAATGACAGAATGCTTTGGGTTGGAAGGGATCTCAGAGCCCATCCTGTCCCACCCCCTGCCATGGGGAGGGACACCTCTCACCAGACCAGGCTGCTCAAGGCCTCATCCAACCCAGACCTGGACACCTCCAGGGAGGGGGCAGCCACCACCTCCCTGGGCACCCTGTGCCAGGGCCTCACCACCCTCAGGGGTAAGAATTCCTTCCTCACATCTAGCCTAACCCTGCCCTCTTCCAGCTTGAAGCTATTCCCCCGTCCTATCCCTGCACTCCCTGGTGAACACCTTAGATGAAAGTAATTTCTTGAATTCTTGACTAAGCATTCAGCCAGCTATGGGCTGGGAAATCTCTTTGCCCTCCCTGTCCCCTGCATCCCAGTATTGGGCAGGACGGCGCTGCAGGGTGGGACTGGGGGGAGCTGGGTGCCCATGCCACGGCTGCCTGCTTGGCTGGGGAGTTCTGCTGCCTTGAGTCGCGTCAGAATATAACTTTTTCTATTATTAAGTACCATCTGGAGTGCCTGGAGCTTGTTGAGAAGCATCTTTTTTAGTCTATGACATACATGCAAAGGAGAGACAAACACACAAATGGATATATGGGCCCTGTTCGTTGTACCTCGGATGTGGACTGGGTTTCCAGACAGGGACAGCAGGCCTCCAAAGCTGTAACTGGGCAGTAGGACTGTTTGCTTTCACATCCTCCATGGCAGGCTTTTTGTACTCACAAGTGAAATACTACAGGAATCTGTAGCTTCTGAACCACAGGGTGGCCCTGCTGCACAGAAAGGACTTTGGAAAGTGAGTGTTTAACCATGGGTTGGGTACAAGTGCTTCAAGACTGCTGGTTTGCTCTCCTTCACTTGTTTCACCATTGCCTAAAGAGATGCAATTAACCTAAGACAGGTTCTTTCCATGAAAAACCTTGACCCCGGCATCCACTTCTGGACACTGTCACTGGAGTCCTGGTAAGATGTCATCTCCTTTGAGGCTGCAGATGCTTCATCATCGCAGCCTTCCTCCACAAACTGCCGAGCTGACAGGCTCAGGCTGCCTATGAACTGCGTAGGGCACAGGAGGCAGACAGGACAGAGCACCCTCAAACTGGGACAGGACACAAAAATCATCCACTAAGCCCTTAGGTAGCTGGCTGCCCTGGACAGTCCAGGATCTTGGGAGGTAGCTAAGGGACTGCTTTCACCCTGTCTCTGCTGCTGGCTGGGTGGTATGTGGCCTCACACCATGTGTTCCCAACAGTACATGAAGGCGGGTGAGGCAGGCTGCAGGCTCGAGGAGAGCAGAGGTGGGGTGTGGTGGTATCCAGTCCCCCAGCCTAATGCACTGCCTGTTCTTACATACTGTGTCTCAGCAGTATCTTGTCCTTGCATATGACTGAATTTCTTTACCAGGCCGAGTACCTGTGTGTAGGAGAAGGTTCCCTGTGCGCTGCTGAACCCTTCAGCATTAGGACCATAAGAACAACTGCATTTTCCAGAGGAGCACTTAGAGCTCTGTTTTGTCCAGAACAGTTGTATTACGCCCTATAACATACAATGACATAAAAGATAGGCTCACCTTGGCCCTGGAGGATCAAGATCCTCCACCCTCTGTTGCTGATGTGCCCGTGGAAGCCGAGAATCACGTGCTTCTACCCCCAGTCGCAGTGACCCCATAAAGAGAACATACCCTCTTGGGATTCGTCATTTATATGGCGCACGTGAGCTCTGTGCCCTCCAGCCCAATTGATCGGTGCCCGTACAGCCACAGGGAAGGAGAGGGTTGTACAGTAATGTCACTCCCGGGACATGTATTCAGCGATGTCATTTATGTTGGCCCTGTCTTCGCGGCACTCTCAGAACATCTTTCATCTCTGCGATCGGCACACCCCTGTTAGCCCAGCTTTGTCATTCCCTGGGAAGCTGTGTTCTCACAGCAGCTCTCCAGGAGAGTCTGCCCAGGCTGCCGGTGCAGCTGGGTTCAGCAGATGGGAACGTGGTTTTCCCGATTCTCTTCCTTTTTTGCACGCACTTTCCCCATGGCCCAGCCTGCAGTTTGCCTCTCTTCGAAGGAATCCAAGTTGAGAGTATTGGGTTCTTGCCCCACAGCCCTTTCAGCAAAGGGCAGGCCTGTGTAAACCTCTGCTTCTACACTAATGCCAGGGAACAGGCACGTTCCTGCTGTCCAGTCCTCTCCAGAACCAGTACCTCTCGGTACAGAGCCGACTGGGGATACTGTACTCTGGCGCGTGCTCCTGACCTGCACGCTTGTGGCACTTGCCACAATAAAAGAGCCTTTTAAAGGAATAAAACCAGCAGGGATTCAGACAAGGTGCTGGGAGGTCAGCACCGGCAGCACCCTCCCCAAGTCCTGTGCCAAGAGCTGACAGCGATGGCTGCTTCCCTCAGCAGAGCCCAGCCCCTTAGAGTGGAACACCACCGAGCCAAACCCCGCTGTCTTTCAGCCTTCAGAAAGGGCCATCCATGCTGTCCCCTCGTCATAGCCAGGAAAAGCCACATTAACTGGAGCTGGTGTCACCTTGCCCCATCTCCTGGGCATTAAAATTCTACTGGCATTAACATCGCGTGTCTTTACTAGCTCCCCGCTCGGGATGTATTTCACTGCTATAACCGTTATAATATTACCCTCACCTCATAAATATCCGTTGACAAGCTGGAGCATACAACTGAAGTTAAGTTTATATATATATATACATATATATATATTTTTGAAGATAGCTGATTTATATGTTTACTCTGGAGAGGGGTTGCTAACCCCCCCATGCCCTGTGTAGCTCTAAGCAGTGTCATTTAAACAGATCTCTACCCCACACTCGCCCTTTGTCCCTGACAATTGAGTAATCCCTTGTCTGAGACCCAAGGAGCTCGGAACATGTTAAGAATTTGGAGCGGGCTTTACACTTCTGCTCACAGAAACCTGTGTGCTCCTCTGCCAACCTCACAGCGCTCAGCCTCATCTCTGCAGATGTGTGTTGCCACCAGCATGTTTATTTCATATAAAGCAAAACCCATTTTAAGTTTTCGGAGCTTCCTGTCCTTGCATGTGTCGCGCTATTGCCCTCAGCAGACCACCCACGGCGGGTTTCAGAGGCTGCTGCTCATCAGCTGCCATCCCAACACGGTGCCACCAGGCAGCCGCACCAGTTGCAAGGGAAGAAGCCCCAATCAGCATCTTGGAACCACGCTAGGGTGGAAGATATTTAGCACCTGGGAGAAGATGACTTGCAGTGCTATACGCTGCTGGAAGTATCATTTTTCACAGAATAAATCAGCAATGAATCTCTTAGAGGAATGATCTTGAGCTGGTGTTATTGCTACAGAACCCATCGCTACTGATGCAGACACCAGCATCGTTTCTAGGGCTGCCCAAGGAAGCTTTCCCCCCACAGTCAGTTACTGATGGCTGAAATGTTCCTGCCAGAGATGAGGCAAGCTCTGAACCACAAGAACAACACTGGATGGGCTCAAAACCCTCCTGAAGTGGCAACAGTATTATAAAAAGAAACAAACCACAGATAAATGGCGCTATATATTTTTACACTAAGAAGGATGTGGGTTTTTTCACTCAGGCAATTCTTGCCAGTAACTTGCAGTGAGTGGAAAGGCATCTAACTTGTTCCTTATCCTCAGATTTATGTAATGTAGCCTCCTTAGCATGTGTGCGTGAACCTCCTGGTCTTTCCCACGAAATCTGGTGGTCCTGTTGGTCAACTTCCAGAAGTCACACCATCCGAATTTCAAGCCCAGTAGCTTCACAATGAAGATTGGCATTGTCTGTCTCAAAGGAAGCTGCTTTGAGGACAATGTGCCAGCACAGTTACAGATGCCTCAGTAGCCACATCCGACTTCCCAGCTGCCCTCCATGCCCTGGTCCTGTGTTAGTGACTGTGGGCAAGGAAAGCGAATGTGGAGCAACGTGCAGGAAAGGAAGGTGGGACTCATTTCACTTCCTGTCTTTCTGCATCAGAGAGATGCTGTGGTTTGGTGTATAGGCCCACAAAACAAAATTGTTGGTAACAGGTCCAAAATAGGTATTTCAGTGATGCTCCTTAAATATACGAAATGTGTAATGGAGGGGCAGCAGTCTGTTGCTGCTGAGTCAGAGAAGTATTTCTGGCAGGACAGTGCACAGCTGAGCTGTAGCCATCTGCCTCAGATTCTTACCTTAATATAAATAATATGCAGAAAGTAGTAATTTGTGGAGAGAAACCCCCCTGGGTATCTTAAATCCATTCATGGATAGAACCAAGTTGCTAAGTTCTGGTTTGTTGGTACTTGTTCAAGTGATGGTGTTCAGGGTGTGTGTTCTGGTAAATCGAGGGGTTGCTGGGCGTTTGGAGGAAGCATTCAGTGATGCAGAGCAAGCCTGCCCCTCTAAACTGCTGCTGTTGGCATCCGGCAGGGCTTGGTACCCACTTCATACACGCTTTGCTTTGATGTAAATGAAAATACTCAGTGCGCTGTGGTGAGGAGTCGAGTGGTATTATTTGCAGTATTTTTAGTACGCTGGCAGCTTTGAGAAAATGCTATTAAGAACAGCTTTTCACCCCACTAATAACGCTTATTTTGTAACTGGACATATGGGCATTTCGGCACAGTTGCTACAGCAAACAAAATCTTCAGAGTACATGTTAACCAGTGGTGTAACCTTGGGAGACCTGGGGCTGGGGCTCTGTGGCTCAGAGTGCTGTCTGGCACTCGAGGAGTGCTGCTGCCAAGACGCCCAGCACTTGATAGGGAATGTGGAGGGCTGTTGGACTTCCACATTCCAGGTAACTGCTGCAGCGTCATCTGAAGGCAGCACACACCAAGCTCCTGCTCATCGAGGCAGACGGAGCCGCGCAGGCGCCGCACACGGCACGAGCACAGGCGTGTGCTTGGCAGGGCTGCTCGGGAGCAGGGCGAGCATCAGAGCAAGCATGGGGCGAGCTGCAGCTCTCGGCATCATCTGTGCTCCCCGCCCCCTGCTCTGTCTTGTAGGTGTCATGGGGGCAGCTCTTGCCCCAGCCAGTGTGCAGGGACAGCTGAGCAGCCAAGCGGATGGTGGAGGTGTGGGGAAGGGACAGGAAACAAGCGCTCTGCGAGCGGGAGCATTTGCCACCCTGCCTGGGCAGGTTTTGGTTAATGGAGGGAGGGACTGATGTTCCTTTGCCAAGTTTTCTGTGACTGCTTTATTCAGCAGTTCTCCAAATAAACTCCTGCCTTGAAACAGAGTGGTTGTGACAAGCTGCCTCTCCTGCGAGTTGGCCTTCCAGGTCTGGGAGAAGAGAGCACGCCGAGCTGGCTGTGTGGGCCTTAGGGGAGAATAAACTCTGTGCATTTGTAGCATCTGCTTCAAAAGGAGGCTGTGGCAAATATTTTATTCAGCAGAGCTGGAGGTCTGCTGTCTCTAGAGGGCAGGAGTTTGTTGTTTTCCTCATGCACGGCAAGCGCTGCTCATGCAGAAGGAAAGGATGCAGAAATGGCCTGGAGAGTCTCTGTTTTCCTACCATGGGCCCTTTGGAGCAAGGACCCCGGCACACTCTCCATCTGACCCCTTGGCAGCAAGCCTCCCTCGCTCGCAGCGCTTCTGCCTCCCTGGAAGTACACCATGGCCTGGCGAGGTCTGACCCTGCTGTCCTGAAGGACACGTCCTTGTTTTCCCATTGCGAGCGCCTGCCAATGGAGGGCTCTTCTCCTTCAGATCTAATTATGCCTTGGAAGGCAGAGCAAGCTTGTTCTCACTGCCAGGGGGAAAGTGATCCCTGCGCTGGCGGCTGTCCCAGCGCACACCTCACCCAGCGCTGGCGCTCACACACGTTTCTGCTCCCATCATCCCCAGTGGTGCTTGGAGCTGTCACTGGGAGAGCTCCCTCTCCTCCAGAGAGAAACCACAGGGGTGGGGTCTGAAAGATGACTCCAGGTGAAGCCTCAGGGCTGCTCCTCAATTCCTGTGGTAAGGTGCATCACTGTGGCAGTTGGGGTGCTGGAGAACAGGAGAGAGGTTTTTCTCTAGAAGCGTCTTGGCTCTTCACACTCTGCTGAAACTTTCTGGGATGAATCCCTGTCAGGGGTAAGTGTTACTGGAGATCCCATTTATGTTATGGGAGGACTCCAGCCAAGCTGACAGCAGGCCTGATCTTTAGTGCCAAATGTTTTCCTCGCGTTAGCATCATAAATGACTCCTTGCATCTTCTACATCTTCTTTTTTTAAGGAAATAAAAGGAATTTGCTGCTCAATGCATCACGTTTCAGGCCTTGTGAGAGCAGCAGCAGAGCCCAATTTTAAGCCAACTGAAATGAACAAACATCAAAGCCCAGCACTTAAGTGTCTTTTTCATCTACAGAGAGTATCAAAAATTTACAGTTCCCAGAGATATGGCACCTCTGAGGGAAAAGTCAAACATCTCTATTATTCTTCCTTCCTCCCCTCTGTGCAACCACTCAAAGCAAGAACGCTGTTCATCTTGCTCTGCAGTTGGAGGTAAGGGCAGATAAACCACAACTGTCAGAAGAACCACTCTCTTCCAACTCCTCTTGTCCTCCGTCATGACTGCAATGCCTCAAAGTCCCCTTCAGGCCTCTCCTGAAGTCCTAAACCTAACCCTTCCTTCAGGAACATGTCCCACTCCCTCCCCTAACTGGTGCTTTTCTCAGGCACGCTGTTGCCTTCACATGGCTCATGTATTTAAGCAGCAGATGCTCTGCAGCTATGAAGTCCCTAAGCCATCCAGGGGTTCATGTGCTCGGCTCATAACAGAGCAATGACGTCGCATTCATTCCCCAGCCAAAAACCTGGCCCATTTGCTTTGGTGGTACCTGACTGGCTGATGACAGGCACTTGTAAAGAGGAAGTCACCTGTTAGAGAGCATTTAGGATGCTGTGTGAATTGTTTTAAAATAGTGATCCCAGCATTATTACGAGGACAAAACCTCTACTCCAGAAATTCTATGGGAAGATCACAGAATCATAGAACGTAATGAGTTAGAAGGGAACCACAAGGATCATTGAGATGTGTATGTGCAGGAAGATGCAGACAGGGTTTAAGTGGATCCTCTCAGAGGAAGAGCAGAAAGGCGCGGGCACAGCTGGAGGGTGCTGCTCTACCCCGGCTGCAACCACTGAGGCTGAGATGGCCTGCGGCCGGTGAGGCAGAGCCTGGGCAGGACCCTCACCCTGGCACTGCCGCTCACCGTGTGTCACAGCCCTCTAGATGCCACTGCGACCCAGCTGAGGCTTCCCCAGCCAGAGCCCATGCGGCAGCGTCTGGCTGCTGGGTCCTTGCAGCACTGATGAATGCGGCGTGTGCCACAGGCCCAGTAAAGGATGCAGGTGCCAAACTGTTTCCCCACCACATCGGCTTCCCCGGTACCACGGGTACACGTCAGCGAGTCGCTTCTCTTTCTGCAGCCAAAACCCCACAGCACATCATCAGGCTGCTGGTTCAATTTGGACAGATTAGTAATTATAAACTTGTCAGAGATTTGGACATCCCTACCCCCAAAAAACCCTTCTCTGCTCATGCTACAAGTGGCAGGTCCAGGACAACACCTACATCCTTCCAGAGAGCCAAATCCTCATGCAACACTTAATTAAAATGACTACAGAGTGTATTTTCTTGTCTGGCCTGCTCCACATCTGATTCAGACCTTACATATGATGAGAGGAGCATCTACGAACTGCCTGACTTATGTTCACACACATCTCTGTCAGTCTGCCTTGCTCTCAGTTTACAAAGATGTGTATTAATTGTACATCAAGCATATTTCAATCAATGCTAATTTATGGCCACTGTTGGTAGCATCGCTGCTAGTCGCAGCCCTCGCACTGACCCACGATCCACTGTACTCAGAACACAGAAAAGATGGCTCTAACCTGTCCGTTACAAGAAGTGCTGATTCCTGATGCTAATGTATGGGGACAAAGATTAAATGCCAGTGCTTGTTTCCACATCTGTCGTGCCTGTGAAAGAGGAGTTGGTGCCTCTGTCCAGGAACACGAACTGTTCCAAGCGAGGGCTGTGTCTGAGCCCCTCACATACAAATTTAAAGCTTCATCTCCTTATTTCCTGCTAGCAAGGCATTTGCTCACAGTTCACTTGGATGTACCAGTGTCTCAGTCACCAGCTTCTGTTAAATTTCAGGCATTTTCTGATCTTGTGTGCCTTGCAAATAGTTCCCATAAAGTCAGCAGAGTAAAGCTCCTGAAGTAAGATGAGAGACGGTCCTCAGATTGTATTGTGACAGAGTGGTGTCTATCACGGGCTCCTTTCAGGACTACCAGGCAGTTGGTCTGTCACACGTGGTGCTGGCAGCTGCCAGGATGTTGCACTGCAGAGAGTCCTGCAGCAGCTGCGCTCCCTTCACTCTGGACTGGGATATGTAGGGTGAAGGCTGTGTTTTCCAAAATACGGCTTCCTCACTGGAAGTCACTCCTACAGATGTGCTTTATGGAGATGCTAATATTCTCCAGAAGCTAGGAGAAGGTTCCAAGGGGACACAGTCAAACTGCATTTACTCTTTTCCCTGTAGGTTTTTCCCAAGAGCACGTTACCAACCGCTGCTGGAGAAAGGATTTGGTAGGGGTCTGGTTATGCTCTGAATCCCGAGGAAGGGCTGGGTGTTCATGATCTACAGAGCAACCCACGGGGATTTGCTCCTGTCGCTGCCCACACACTGTCCAGGTAGGCTGACCTGAAAGCCCCTCTCGGTGGCCCTCTTTCCTCCTAGGAGCTCTCCCAAGAAACACAGGGAATGGGTGCACAGTGCTGGATTTTGTTGTGCTTGAGTCTGAACTCTTCCCCCTCTCCCTTCGTTTACTTTGATCAGTCTAATCTGTATAATGAGTTTGGGTTTGGGTGAGGCTTTATTATACATATGCCTAGAGATCTTGGTATTAAGTGCATTTTATAAATTAATAAATAAATTTGCTCATTTGTTGTAGAATTTCTATTGTTGACTTAGGAACAGTAAGCTCTTGCAAATCTCAGCTTTCACCTTGCCAATCACTGTATTCCTGTAAGTGCACTGCAGCTACTTGGAACCTTTTCTGGGTTGGTGTTGGCATCCTTTTGCTAGATTACATTTATGCATTAGTACCATCTGTGCCTGCTGTACCTTCTGTGAGTTAGCCCTGGCCAAATGACTGGCATTTATCTGGAAGTGCACTAAGGAAAAAAAAAAAGGAAAGAGGGAAAGAAAAAGAAAGGGGTGGGGGGTGGAGAGGAAGAGAGACGGTGAGGATGGTACCTAGAGCTTTGTGCTTGCTGCTGGCACTAATGGATCTCAGGGAGCAAGGCACTGGTGAGCACAAACACCTGCACTCACATCCCTCGTTTCAACTGCTGCTGAGATCTGCCACATCCTTCCTGAGCCTCTAAGTAAGAGCTGCTTCCTCCTGCCACAGTGCTGAAATAAATTCTCCCTACCCTTGTGTTCTAAAGGAAAGACAAACCAGCAAGACTTAAGAGGGAGAAACTACTGCAGCCAGAGGGATGGTTTTGGATTAGTGATGGACTTTTTCCATTGGATCATGTTTCAGTTTGGTCAGAGAGAGTTTGGACTAAGTGATGCTTTTAATCTGCCAGCTAGTCTAGAAGGTTACTGACAGTGTTGATCACACATATGAATGCAGATGTCACCATGCTGGATTCATCCTTTTGCTTTCCTAGTCAGAGTCATCTGCAGGTGAAAACAGCTTTGGTGTGAAATAGCCTCCTATGGCTTCTTTCCTGTCAATAGAGGGAGAGGCGAGCATTTCCTTCTGTTACTGGCTCTGCAATGTCTGTCATTTTGGTCAGCATAACAAAAAGTGCTCGTGGTTCAGAGTCAGAGGGGCAGATAGACAGCAGCATCATGGCCTTGCGGGATTCCCGGAATGGGAGCGCAGGCAGGAGCTTTACTGCTGCTCAGAGGGTCAAGCAGCCAGTCAAGGAACCAGCCCGTCTCCCCCTCCTGCCTCATCCCACCTTCACTTCCTCCTGCTGCTGCCCTGGAGAGAAGGGTGGCTGAACCATACACACTGAGCATCTCAGCCACAGGAAGGTCTGAGCACGGGGTGGGAAGGGAGCTCCTGGCAGAGTCAGGGAAAGGCTCGTGGGCCAGCTCTGCCTGGGCAGACAGCAGTTGCATTGATTTGTCCCAAGTACATAGGTACAAAGTATGAACCTCAGGTAGAACTACAAATGAGAGCGTTCTTAAAGCTGAGCTAACTGTCTGCTAAGAATTAAAGAGAGAATTAATCTGGCTTAAGATTTACTTTAACAGCATCAGTCTGTCAATAAAAATGATGTGCCTTACCCAGCCTAACCTACATTTGAGAGCAAGCACACAAGCTTCTGGCAGAAGGGGTAAGAACCCACCCCTGAGCTGAACACAGCTCCTGCCGAGGCTGATGAATCAAACGCTCTGCTCCAGAGGAGGACTCCTCTCTGTGTTTGCCCATGCAGTGCCAAAAGTGATGGAACTCTCTCTCCTCCTTGTCATGTAAGCATCCCCTGAAATTAGGATGACCTTATAGTAGACCCTCAGCAAGAACAGATGTTGGAGTACCAGGTTTCACTGGTGTGCTGTCCGCTCACAGTGTATTTTGACATAGATAGAGTGGAGGTTGCAATTCACATGTGTACAGCGTGTTCCTTCAGGGGTTGCCTCCAAGGCCAGATCTTGCCACTTAGGTGTTTGTGTGTCCTTGTGTGGGAGCAGAAGTCCCATCCTTTCACTAAAGACTCTTGAAAGTTGCAGGAGTGGCACTGTAGGGATGCCCTCTGCAGTGGCACAAGGGCCCTCGGTCTCTATGGGCAGGCTCTGGCCAGCAGCTCCACACTCCGCACTGTGGCAGTGCAGGCAGCAGGTTCTGTGGGCAGGGAGGTGCAGAGAGGCCTTGAGCCCCTCGCCCACCCTGGCGGCACTGGCCCCTGCCCACCCAGAGCCCTTCCCTGGAAGGAGCTGCCCAGGGAGCACAGCCTGCTTCTGGCACTGGGTTGTGGACACCACAGCGGCTGCTGGATGAAGGTCAGGTCCTCTGCATGCTCCTGGAGGCAGGCTGAACCATTCTGGTACCCAAAAGTACCTGTTGGTGTTCCGTGCGCTTTGTGCTGTCAGCAGCGCTCTTGCTCCAGATCTACATCAGGATGTATCAGAGCAGAACTAGAGCTAGTTTTATTTATATTATATAAAAAATACTAATTTTTTTTGTTTCTTCTGAATGACCACTCTCTCACTATGGAGTCTTTTCTGCTAAGAATATGATATTTGGAATTTAAGATTTGCTTTTCCTTTCTTTCCGTATGTTCCGTGTTAAATGTATGCTCTGCTTTATATTTAAAAACGAGCAGTAGACTGAAAAAACCAGCCCACATCCCAAAAATATGTTTGCTTCATTATCAAACCTTTAGGGTGTTTTTCTTTTTCCTAACTCTCTGTGTAGGAAACATCCTTCAGGAGAATTTTGGAATGTGGAACTGACTTCCCAGAGCCACAGAGTGAAGGGGTGGTGCTGGTCAGAGCCTGGAGCTGGTGACGCAACATGGAACTAAGGGGGGAAGCCCCTCAGTGGGATTTAGGATCTGGGTTTGTGTGGTGGCACAGGAAGGTGTGTGGCTGAGCCCCCGCTGCAGAGCAGCCCTGCATGCCGGCGCGGCGCAGGCAGGACACGGTGAGCACAGCGGCTCTGCGCTGAGCTCGCTCCTTTGTCTCTGCTGGAGCCGCACTCAGAAGCGTGGTGAGAGGAGGAGAAAGTTGTAAGTGATGGGAAGGAAATCACACTCATCCTCCTGGTCTGCCTATGGCATCAGACTGGTTTAACTGGTAAAAAGAAAACAAACCGTCTCCACAAACAACCCTCACCTAAGAGGAGGGAAAGGGTCCTGTGTGTTCAAGCTGAGGTAAGATTTAAGAACCCTGTGATAACCCTGACTGGTGAATGGAGGAAAGGAAATGGGGTTTGTCATTCGTTATATAAAACCAAGTTATGTGGCTGTTGCTATGGCGACACCTTGTTTATTATCCAGCAGAGTAAACTGCAAAAATGTGCTGCTTGCCAGCGCTCCTAGTACCTACCTTTCCCCCCTTGTTTTAGGTCTTTCTCATTAATGTTTAATTAGCTGTTTGGGGGGAGGATGGGGGTGCCCAGTCATCCTCCAGCTAGGAATGAATATTTTAAACTTTATGAAATCATTGGTAATTTAGAACTTGTCTCTGAAATTACCTAGTAAATGACCACAGCAACATTTAGAAGTAAAAAGCAATGAGGTGTGCACAATTACCTTCTAAAGCTGGGCACACACACATACTTAATCTTGAATTTAATTATAATATGGGTAGATTGGTGCCTTTTTTAAATCCTACTGCTGGTGGGGATGACAGCTATTTCTAGTTGAAACCATAATAGAACAAAAACCTGCACTGTTAAATTGTAAACTTATAAATAAACATTCTCTGACAAAAATAAAATAAAGGTTTAATTATTGTGATTAGTTGCATATTTCAAATTACATTTTCAAACAAGTAGTTACATTAGTAAAGATAGCTTTGTGAACCATCTTAAAATGGCTTATGTATATTTAGCTGCAGTTAGCAAGGGGCTGCTCTAAGCAGAATGATTTTCTTTGATTTTCAAATGATCAGGGCATGTTGGTAAGTGGTCTTGTACTGGCAGTAATACAATTTCATCAAGCCAGCCTGTTACTAGCGTATGTTAGGCCTTACTGAAATAAATAGCCCTATTAAACCCCACTTTGCTTGTCTAAAAATCCTTGTTTCTCATCATAGCTTTGCCAACCAACTGAGACTTCAGAATTGCATAAGGCACAGAAGGAGCAGAAATTGAAGGCCCACTGTTGTCACGTGGCATCGGATTAAGACGACACACTGGACACGCTGCTCACGTTGCTCCCTGAGGATGGGGATTGAACAGTTCCATCTAGAGCTGACTCTTACTTGCTGTCATGGACAAATTAACAGCCCGGGGTTTTGCCCCCATTCTCTCTAAAGGAGGAAACCCTTCAGAGGTATGAACAGGATACTTCAGCCGAACAGAAGCTGCCCTCAATAAGGTGGGTTTTTTCCTTGACTGACCCCATTAAAATCAGCGGGGCCACATTAAGATTCCATTAACATTGGAAGGTGTACAGAATATTGTCAGGGTTGTTAGAACATGTGGAATGTAAAGGCATGGGTCATTTTTGTTAGGAAATACATCTGTAGAATGTGTCGAAACCAACCCCAAAACCCAAACCAAAAACCAAACCCCCAGCAGTGACACAAGAGGTAGCAGTGTGGTCTGTCTCCACCGCATCCAGTCTGATTTCAAAGCAAAGTCTTTTTAAAGTAAACAGCCTTTCTGCAGCGCTTGCAACCCAACTGCCACAGCATTATAAATTAATGGGGATGATGCCAAAAGGCCCCTTAAGTAGAAAATGTCAGCCCACCAATGTTAAGCAAGATTTACAGAAGGACCAAAGCCTCCAATTCCCACTGAAGTGCTTTACATCCCATAAACCCCTTTGAAAATCTGGGTCCTAAGGCACTGCAATAGCCATGTTTGCTCAGGGAAGTCGTTCTTGTTCAGACCAGTCTGACTGTGGGGAGACTGCTGCTGCCTTTCTACATGCTTGTGGTCCCGAGCTATGCTCAGGCTGAGACAGAATTGGGCTCAAGCGCCCCCCCTCCCCACCCCTCTCGCCTCCCTGCCCTCTCATCGGAGGTAGAGCAGGGGTCTGGGACCAGCTCGTGGGGGTACGGACCATATGTGCTGCAGTACCTATGCACAAGAGGATGAGTTAAGGACAGAGCGTCAGCCTTAATTGGAGTAAGCTGTCAGAGCAGGGATGGGCTCGCGTGTTTGAACGCCTGCCACTTGGACATTAAAACAATCACATGCCACAGCTCCTTCTCTCCCAGAGGAGAGCGCAGATTAAACTCAAACGATGAGGTTGATCTGGAAAGAAGTGGGTTTAGTTATGGCTATGAGAGACAGGCTTTTTTAAAAGAGCTTCTCAGTAAACAGCTGATCTGAGCAAAAGAAGAGCCCTGCAGTTTCCATCGGGTGAGGCACAGGACGTGCACTTGGGAGGTTTGGGAGTTTCTCCTAAGACTCATTAAGAAAGGCTTCATTAATAACGTAATTTATAAACAGTACAGAAACTGGAGACGCTGGCTTGGGTAACGAATAGGAGTTACAAAGCTGTGTTACAGAGTAATCATCAGAATTCAGTTTGGACTGAAATCCTACCCTTGCACCACAGAGACCAGATAAAAAGCTTAGCCTTCAGACCTTCAAAGGCTGAAACCTTGGAAAGGTCCCACCCTGCAGACGAGTGTGTCCCCCAAAAGAGCCAGCTTATACTTTTTTCCACAAAACTGCAACCTTTGAAGAGGCTGGTTGAGGCAAGAGTCAAATGAATGGGTAACGCGGAAAGAAGAACAAACAAACACTCCTTCACTTCCCAGTTACAGATTTGCACTTCGCTGATGGCAGCGTTTGGTATTTTAGGAGAGCTTAGTACAGACTTGTAATTTGCTTGGGAAGAGCCTGTAGTCTGTCTCATGTTTGCTGTGGGTGAAACACGAGCAGGAAGGAGAAGCGATGCGTCCGGGGGAAGCGTGGAGAGGTGCAGCTGAGCTCACCCTTTCCACCGAACCCGCTGAAGATTGCAGTTACATCTGCAAAGCCAGGACACACATCTGTAGTGTACTGCAGGCCAAACACGCCTCTGAATCTTCATTTCACCCTGAGTTATTGTTTTGGATGGAAGCAGTGGTTATTACAGGCATCCAAACCTCACTGCTGGAACGTGTGGTCTCCTGGTATTGTATTAAAGTAACAAGAACTGAGAGCTGGGTGTGAAATTAACACCAGGAAGCACTCAAGAAAAACATTTCTGTAAATGACTGAGGTTTCCTGTACACCAGCTCTCCTTCCTGTGCTGCCCTTACGCTGCTGACAGCCCGGTGAAGAAGCCAAGTCAGCCGGTGGTGCTGCCCATCGGCAGCATTGCAAGAGGAATAGCCAGGGATGTTCCTCTGTGCCGGACAACTGCCTGCCAGGACCCAAGCCCAAAGTCCATGTGTGGCTGTGCTTGCCCACCAGCCCTTGCTTAAACTTTGTGTTGTGAATGAACATGTGCAAGAAGTTTCCTCAGCTGGTGAGCAGTGCAGGGAGGGCAGACATTACATACCCGCTGTCACCAAGGGGCACTGTCGGGTGGCAGCCTCTCTGCGCAGGCAAGGAAAGAGGTGAAGGAGGAGCACTGGCTCACCGTTACTCCCCTGGCCTAGTACAGCAATCTTACCCATATGGTCGTCTTGATGAGCCTGTCTTAAGCGTAGCTTCTTGCCAGTCAGAGAGTTTGCTAAGGGAAAGCCTTTGCCATGATGCTCTGGCCCATGTGTGCTCCCCACCTGCTGCACAGGTCACCAGCTGGCACGGGCAGGGCCAGGGGACAAGGCTGAATCTGTAGCACAAACTCCCAGAGTAGAGACATGGGATGTAGCTGCAGAGTGGGCTTGAAGGTTTGGGGAGGAATAAGTCCTTAACATAATTAAAAAGACAAAATCCCCTTTGAGATCTCTTTGAGAGGATGTTCTTACTAAGGCTTTACTCCTGCATGTACAGATCAGAAAAAAAAATGTTTCTGCTCTTTATCTCTCTCTTACTTCTTTCACAGACAAGTGATTTGGCTATATCTAATTAAAAAGAAGAAAAAAGTGGCATAAGCTTAATTAAGATTTTAATTCGGTTACAGACTAGAGGAATAAATCACTGCAGACTTGATAATGACAATAAGAAAATGCAGTGCCTATTCTTTCTCTTAGCAGGGATAGTAACATACGATGAGGAGTCCTGAAGAGGGGAAAGGGATGAAGAGCTGTGGCCCCATTTTGAGCCCCCCGGGCATGATGCTGTTGCAGCGGACTGATACCACCTCCGGTAACTCTGCGGCCTAGGAGGGGGTCTTGGGTCCCCTCCTGGGGTCTGCAAAGACAGCTCTTCGTGTGTTTCTGCCTCTGCTGAGCTGGCAACACACATGGGGGCAGGCGGAGTGAGAGGCTGGCTTTGGCTTGGGAGAGGGAGGAAGAGCAAGCAGCAAGTCCCATGCTACGTGCAAGAACTCCAAGGAATTAACCAGCCAGCTGTTTTGGGAGGTGATCTCAGAAACTGGTATCAGCTTGTCCTGGCTTGAATACGGTGCTCTGAAGCAGCAGGAGCTCCCACTGCACAGCAGCACATGGGACTGTCAGCCAGCACCTCTCCACATGGCTTTGGGGAGGCTTTGAGGAGAGACGCAAGCACAGCTTCAGAGCAGGTACTGAGAACTTCGATGTTCATTAGCTCAGTCATTTAGGTAGGATGGCTTTAATTATCTGTCTCAGCCCGCTGCCAGGGAAGTGACACCCTGCAGGCACCTGCTACAGCCACATCCAAAAGGAACCCCAAACATGTAGGACCACAGCAGTACTGCTCTCCCTTGAGCTTTCTGTGGCAGGGCATGCCAGAGTTCTGACGGTGGGACACACTGCAGCTCTGCTGAGCCTCGGCATTCGCCTAAGGCAGCGCTGAGCTAGTGCTGCTACCAAGCAATTCACTCCAAGTCCTCCCCTTTCTCTCTCTTAAGTCTGGTCTTTCTGACCAGTACTTAAAGGTCCAGATGCTTCTTAACCCTAAGTTCACACCTGCAAAATCTGGATCGCAGCACAGAAAAATTTGCTTTCTCAAATACAGTTGTAATCACTAATTCCAGTGCTAACTAGAGCCAGAACTGTTAGCACTTCTGGTGGGGTTTTGGAACGTGGACACATTCTTTGGAAACGTAGGCAAGAAATTTGGAACATGTGAAACACTGGATTTTTTTCCCAAGCAAAACAATGACCTTCCCTTCCAACCTGACGCATTCTGTGATTCCATGATTTTGTACTGGTTGTGGACATGAGGACACAAAGCAAACCTTTCTCAGCTGCATGGCCTCATCACTGCACAAACTTTCTTTGAAGAGCACCTCAGCTTGTACAAATAATATGAATTTTTAAAGTATAAGCTGCATTAATTTTAAAAAGTAGTTCTGTCGTCACATAGTGGTTTAAAAAGGAAGAAAAAACCCCAAAACAAACAGGGAGAGAATGTATCTTCACTCCTTGGCTAGTAAATGTTCTGAAGTAAGTCTTATTTTCAGACTTTGACCATGAAGTTTTCAATTCTAGATACTCTTCAGAGGAATCAGCGTAATGTTAACAAGGAGAAATGACTGCTTTATTTTAAGGGCTACTTCTTTCTTATTTGGGATGCTTAATACATTGAGCATTATGGAAGAATGACTATTCATATTACAATTATTAAAAACTTACATCACCTGAACATTAATAAAAGTGCTGCCATAGGAGAAAAAAGTTCTAAATTTTACAATATTGCATTTCAAGGATTAGAAAGGGAAAAAAAATATATGTGTATCTAAATACCGGGAAAATCATTCTCGTGCATTCCCATTTCCCTCAGCATTCGGTCTCTGGCAGACAGCAAGGTTACAGTATTTTGGGTAGGGAAGTAAAGGGCAGGTTTATTCTCTGGTGAATACCAGGCGAGCGGGTAGCTGGGGAAGGCAGCTCTCGGGGCTGCTGGCCAGCAGACGACTGTGGCACAATACGCGTGCAGTTTAATTTCCATAGGCCGTTAAGCTCTTAAACACATTAAGCATATCCACCACTGCTGGCAGAATCTTTCATGTCTTCGCCTGCCACTTGCACGGCCGCTGCTGCTGGCCAGGCTCGGGGCCCCGCTGGGAACTGACCTTCATGTGCTCTGCATATGCAGCCCCCTCCTTCCCTTCCAGGAGAGGTTTTTGTGTGCACACCAGCGTCCAGCCTTATGAGGACCCAGCTTTTTTTCATTTGGGCACTTCTGAGCCCATTCGGTGAATGCCTAACTCTGCAGGTCTGGTCTGCCTGCTGTCCTTGGGAGGGCAGAATTAACTCTGACTCTTATCTAGGGCTTTTGGCATTATCAGCTCAACTGCCGCTGTCGAGCTCCTGCTCAGGGATGTGTCTCCAGCAGTGGTATGAATTGGTGTCTGGCTGGTTACCACGCTCCTACTATGTGCTGCAGAGCCATGCCACAGCTGCCAGAGATGCCGGTACTATGAGTACCCCCTCTCACCAAACCCTCTGATGGCTCCACATTGGTCTCTCAAGAACAAGCAGTTCCACACAAAGTCAGCTGGGGCAGCCCAGTCCCCCAATTCCTCGGGAGCTCCTCAGCATGGATGTGAGTGCCTGTGCTGCAGCTTGTCCTCCCGAGGAGACATCCTGATATCCCTTTCTGTCCGGCCGGTTCCCCATGGTGCTTACAGGCAATGTGACACAAGTGGAAGCTCTCCTATCCCAAGCTCTTTCCCAGCAGATGGCCAGGCAGCACTTCGGTTCCGCAGCGTGTCCCCTCCATCACTGCCAAGCACTGTCACCTTGGCAGTGGCAGGAAAACCAAGCCGAAGCGTGGGGCCGTGCTTGGGCACACCGTGGCAGAAACCTATCCTGAACACCTCGCCATGGCAGCGGCTTGGCTCCGGAACGGCCGGTGCTGAGCGGGGCCAGGACAGCAAGTGCTCGGCTGGCCAACACCCCCAGCTCCGCTCGTGGAGCCTCCCTGCCACCCCTGAGCCTCACTGGGGGACGGGACGGAGACAACCCAATGGCATCAGAGGTGGTGTGGCCACTGCAGCTAAGTGTGCAATTACATTTTCAACGTAATTAGGTGCCTAATTGTGCGCCTAGGCCTAGCTGATGTATTTGCACATGTATCTAATGAAGATTTATCTAGAAGCTCTCTGGCCCTACTGCCTTGCTCTCCAACCTCACAGAGGCATTCATAAAAGTGAGGGATGAGTTTGAGTGGTCGCTTTTCCCTAGCTTTTATTTTAAACTCAATTACCTTAGGATTTTTTCCAACATTTCAGCTGAGGGAGCAATGGGAAAGCTCCACTCAGCAGTGTAACTGGAAGACAAGCATCGTGCTGTGAAACGGCAGTGGGGAAAAAGAAAGACGCTAGGGGAAAGGCCTTTCCATGCAAGGCTTTAAAACAGTGCTGAGCTTGGATCTCTCCAGTGGTGTGGATGTCATGCGGCAAGAACTTATACCAGCTATCATCAAGGTCAGAAGGATCTTTCAGTAAATGTTAAACAGGAGCTGCAAAGGCAGCAGCATTTGTTGTGAAACAGGTAGTGTCACAGGTGAGTAAGACTGTCACAGCAGTACAGCCCTACGCAAGCAATATTGTCGCTTAAACACCCCCACAGCAGCCATGAAGGGCTAACGGTCACATTCTTTGTTCTCTAACTATAAACTTCATGGAAAAGTAAAAACAAAACCATCAACCTATACAATGACAGATTTTTCCCTGAAATTACATTTCCTTTTACTCAGGTAAATCTTCAGCATCCTCTTGCAGGATTATTCAGCTGCCTTTTGCCACAAAACTGGCTTAACTCGGACAACGTCACATTCCCCAGGCCGACAGCCACACCGACAGCCTTCTCAGGTAAGCAGCACTGTGAACATGGCTATAATTTTCCTTCAGTGAAACACTTTTTAACCTAGACTATCCAATCATTCTTTATGGTGTATGATGTCAAAAACACTTACTGTACAAGCAGAGATCTGTGTTTCTTTTGCCACAGACAATAAATCTTTAGTGTCTTCTCTTGATACGCATCACTCCACTTGATCTCAGGAGGCACTATACGTCTCTCTTTCCCTCTGCCTCTTCTAACAAGGTCACTTTCCAGGGATGAAACAACTTTTCCAGAAGGTATAGCATTCAATAATTAATATCTACTGATAATAGCTTCCCAAAGCAGTGCCGTAAAACTCTAATGCAGGCTCTTCACAAACTTACAGCATGGAGAACCCTTAAAATAGATCTGAGTAGCACGTCTGAAAATATCAGCCTCAAAAATTTACAAGGCACGTGACTTATCTTCCTGCTGATAGCAAGAGATCTGCACCCACTCGTGCCAAAAGGAGAATCCCCACTTCCTCTCACACCAACCAGCACCACTTCATTCTGAGTCTGAGACCGTGAAGCCGTCCTAAGGCGTGTAACGTAACCTGCTGTGAACAGCAGAGCACAAAGAGCTCCTGTTGCTTCCATGTGCAGGTTCTGTAGGCACAGAGTGCTGGGCTCCTCAGGAGGGCATCTCTCGCTCCATGCAGGCTCTGCAGCACAGGCAGTGCCCCACAGCTGGGCAGAGCTCTAACCAAGGGTGCAGCCAGCACAGAGTGCTGCTTCCTGAGACTGTTACCATGTTTCCTTTACCTGTCATCTCATGACTGCCAAAACAGCTCTTTTGGGCAGCTTCCAGTGAAAGCAGTGTTGACAAAAGCACAAAAATGCGGTATCTGAGCATGTATTGAAACAAAGAGCATCAGGAAAAGGGGAGGGTAATCTAGATTTCACTCTGGTTAGTCTGAAAACTTCTAAATGCCTATACACCAAAAAAGGAAATGCTAGGTGCAGGAAGGACTTGCAAATGGAAAAACACAAGTGCTGTGCTCTGCTAAGATGGAAGGGATGCAGATCCGTAAGAGGCACCTACTGAAAGCCAACTATATGCCCAAGTCCTTGATTTGCATCCACAAGGCCAAACTTACTGGGATTTCCTCTGTTTCTTCTTCCCCCTCTCCCCCCCCAGTTCTCTTCACTAGAGTGGGAAGGATGGTAACTAGCTTTAAAATACCTGGCACGTCTCATTCATTCAGAGGGCCAGAGTTACTACCAAAAATACTATGAAGGAGCCGAGACCATGCCACTTGCTCCCCAGTTAGTACCTACATCCATTAGCACTTTCTTTTCCACAAGATGGTGCATACCACTGTGCTTTTAAAGCAGTGAGATCTGAGAAACTAGATGCAGAATTCACAGATTTCACAGAATTTTCGTTCACATAATCCTCGATCCATCATGTTCTCCTGTTCCTTTGCATGCCTTTCCTGTCTTGTCTTTACCTTGTAAATGTTGTTACAAGAGGGAAAAAAACCTCACTTAGTTGCTATCATCATCTTAATAAAATGCCCCATCGAGTTCATTAGCCACCTATGATCCCTGACCATCTGCTTGGGGTGCCTCTATGTCCTGTCACCAAAGGGAGCCGGTGCCTGCCACTAATGCGTGGCAGATTGGTTGTCAGGCCTGACCCCGAATATCATTATGAAAATGACAGCACGAACAAAAGGTCACTCTCATCAGCTGCGGAGGCTCAACACAGACTTACCCGGCAGAAGCCCTTGTCTGTAGGTGCTATTACTGTATCACTGCAATGAAATGAAGTGAATGACCCGTGAGTAGCTGTGGCTCATCTCGGGCAGATAGCCCAGGTTTGGGGTAGCCACGCCAAGCTGTCCAGCGGCAGGGCAAGCGGAGCAGCACGTGCTGGCTGAGGAGCTGGGAGCAGGGCAACGAGGCAGCCCTGGTATGAGGATGTGCCCATCCTCCCAGGGTGGGCAGCTGTTCTCTAGGGGCAACATGCAGGATTTACAGGTGATTCAGACACCTGCCCCACTTTCAGTGCTGGGGTGTTTTTGGGTTTGTTGGGAGAGTCCCTTTACCAGAAGTGTGGGAAGAGCCCTGAGACTCTTCCGAAAATTTTCAGCCCTAAGTAATCATCCTTCTTGTGGGATCATACTGCACTTCCTAAAGATAGCTGCCCCTCATTTTACAACCATTCCAAACGTTAGCAGGTTTTATGTTGTATTACAATGTAAAATAAAATATCATCCATCTACTTCGGCACAGAGAGATATAAAATGTGCTACTAGCTACCCTGTGCTTCCCACCTGCATTTACCCTCTGATCAGACCATCATGCTTTGCATCCAGCAAGGAAATCTCTATTTCAGACCATTAAGAATTTCCTTTGTTTCTGGGGGGACAAAAAGTTATAATTCCAAGATAATCTAATCCTTTTTAATTTGATCCGACTAATTTTAGTGGCAGGATTAGGATTGCTCAGGTAAGTAACAAAGATAAAGTAACATTGTGGGAGAAAGCTACAGCTAGAAATGTCTATCAAAAATAAAGTAACCTTTATCTGTGAATGAGAAATGCTGAGCCCAAGCAGTGCTGTGGCAGTCAAAGTGCTGTCCTCGGCGGGTTATGTTAAACATTCAGAGGTCAGGGAACTGATACTTATCATCCAGTTACCTGTCCGACAGAGGCTGCTGAAGGAAGATGGTAAGCTGAGCCCATTTAAACTTAAGCAATTGATTTTCATTTAGCATTTGTCCACCACAGTTATCAAAAGTTGCAAAATTAATTTGAGAGTGACTTGAAAGGAACAGAATCATATGCATCCATATATAGTTAGTGACATGAAGCAGCATTAATAACTCCATTACATGTAATTGAATTAACTTTTCTTTAAGACTCTGTTTAAATTACATGAAGGCTATGACACAAGCCATCAAAAAGCAGCACATTCAATATTAAAAATAAATGTTAAGGCTGAGGGCGTACCGTTGTGTCACACTCTTCAGGGACAAAACTCTAATTTATGGATGGATGTCAGCCTGAACCTTAAAGTATAATGGGCTTTGGCAACCTATGGCACAGTTGCTGCTTTTATTAGGTAGCAAGTTCCCCTGTAGACACAGCATACAAACAGATGAGAGGCATGTGCTACACGAGGGCACACTCCATTGACAGTTTGTTTAGAAGACATTACAGCTTACAAAGAATCACGTCATTTTGAACTGTAACTCAAGGGTTCAGGGCTTTTCATTAATCTGTTATGGATCTAAGTTTCATAGTGAACTTATGACAGGCAAAAACTGATTTCAGATCAAAAATAAGTTTGGATTATGGGAATACAGTAAAAAGATCAGAAGCAGTAAATATATATTTTTTTTACATTTTTCTTCTTTCTCTCCCCACTGTCCACCTCTGATGCACAGTTGTCACATGCAGCAGCATGTGTGCCATAGTAGTCCCCAACTTTTTATCATCTTGTTCATCCTTTGATTCCACAAGACCTATGCAATCAGTGTCAAGATAATGGAAAAGCTCCCTCTCACCACCTTCTCTTTGATGATGTTCTGTTAAAGCTAATGAGAAAATGTGCATGCACGAACCGATCACAGAATCATAGATTCACAGAACCCCCTGAGCTGGGAGGGACCCCTAAGGCCCATCAAGTCCCACTCCTGGCTCCACACAGGCCCAGCCCAGTCAGAGCAGGGCACTGAGCACGGCAGCCAGACGCTTCTTGCCCTCAGCCCAGCTCAGGGCTGGGACCCCTTCCCTGGGGAGCCTGTGCCAGCACCCGACTCCCCTCTCAGCACAGAACCTCTTCCTGACACCCAGCCTGAGCCTCCCCTGGCGCAGCTTCACACCATCCCCTCAGGTTCCAGCCCTGGGCCCCAAAGAGAGGAGACTGGCGCCTGCCATGGTCTCAAATTATTTTGGTTCCTCTGCAGATGGGACTCTTACAGAGAAATACCTTAGCAATTAGTCAAAATTAATTCCTTTATAAGTCTCCTTGAGGAGAGACTGAATGGGAGTTCATTGCTGAAAATGAGCAAGGGTTATGCCTAACAGTTTCAAGATGCAACAGGGTACCTACAAAGGACGTGAGAAAAAAGCTTTCAGATTGTTTCATGTGTTTCTCCACAGATGGAAGTCCCTACCGCTGCTTTGTTAGTGTTAGCCAAGAAAAGTGATGATCTCCCTTTTCCAGGAAGAACTGGGAAATTCTTGGACTCAGATGTTGGTAAGTCCTCCCTGACTACAGGCCTCTTTTTTCTCTCTTCCTGAAAACCAGCAGTTACACCCTTCTATCTAGTCTGAAGTATCTCAAACCATTCTTACTCGCTGAGAACACTTACAGAACAGACTGTTCAGCTCCTGAGTAACTTAAATGGTGGCCAATTGCCTTAACATGTTTGCCTTTTGCTTTGGAAAGCAGACCGGGCATGGCACAGCCTAGCATGCTTCGCAAGGAATGGGAATCTTCCAATCACTCACAGAGCATTTAAAACAAGAGGGCTCCTCAGCCCTGGCTCCATTCCCATACATGGGATTAATCATGTACATGATCTTCTGTAGAGAGTGGAAAGACCACAGAAATTTGTAGCACAGTGCGAATCTGCACAAAATTCAAATGCCAGGGCCCTGTCACAGCATTTTCTTGCCTGGTTTATACACTCAAATCACAAGTCGGTGTTTCCTCCTGCAAAGAGCACGCTGGAAATGAGTGAGGCAGTGTTGCTGGGATTTATCACGTAGTACATAGCTGGAGCTGTGGATTCTTGCGCTATCCATTCTGGCTGTCCAACAGTGCAACTTGTTTAAAAACAAGCAAAGGGAAAAGTGGAGGCCTGGACATTAGTTCCTCAGAACTGTGAAAGATAAAGCCTGGCAACACTTCCGTTTGTGATCTGCATTATCTGAAGGGACAGAGGGACAGAGAGGTGCCCGCTGCGCGTTAGCAAAACATGGCTTAAATCTGCAAGTCAGAGATTTCCACTTGAAAGAGAATCTAGATAAACACCACTATAATCAAGATGGATTGATATACATATCAACATAAATAAAGGTATAGTGTGAAAATTTAACCTCTGTGCAAAGTGTGTTTTCCATTTTCTTCACATTTTGCCAGAGCGTGTGATGCCTCTGTGCATGCAAATGCCTCCTTCCCCAGCTATCTGTATGCATATATACATTTAAGAATTTCTTCATACGGAAATGTATGTATGTGTAAATTGTGTGAATGTAAATATAAGATAGGCCATATGTCCCAAAAGTCCCAAAAGAGCATCTGATGTTGATATGTAGACAGTGTGTTAAGGACCTTCCTAATTAATAACCCAGATTAAAACCTCTTGGCAATCAATTAAGATTAATGACAGAAGTCATTCTCTATCCCCCTACGCCCGCGTCTCAGGCTGTGAAAACCCTGGGTCGTGAAACTTTAATCCTGTTATCTGCTGCCTCCTTCATCTGAAAAGCCTACAGATTAACACAGCAGACATTATCGAATTTACAGCCAGCCGCTCGGACAGCTGCCCTACTTTCAGCAGTTAATGGGAAGGGAACTAATCTGGTTAGGAGCATAGGACTAGTTCATAAATCTGGACACCCAAGACAGTTAAAGCCATCACGTCTCTCCTGGAGAGTAGCGACCCAAGCAACCTGTAAGCTTCCTTGCTGCTGCTTCTGGACAGTGGCCGGGTCCCTCTGTAAACTGGACTAATGAGATGCTGGGTATTAATGTAAACTGCGTGAGGGCTGTGCCCACGCTGGGAGCTGTGCTTCATGACCAGCTTTGGTTGGACAGGCACAGCTCTGTCTTCACTGGGAGCCAGGTAGCTATTAAAACCAACAGGTTTTACTGCAGCCCACTCCAGATATTCAGAAAGATATTCTGAGGCATTAAGAAAACAAATTTGTTTTCTCCCTTTTGAGTTGCGCCCAATGAAACAAGCAGTTACCAACAAAACCTGCACGGCCAAATGAAGTGTTCTTTTTAGTACAGCTTGGAGGAGGGTATTGAACTGCTGTAGCAAATTCATACTGCACACCCATAAAAGATTGACTTTTCCTTTCTTCATAGGCATTATTCCCATGCTGCTAGCACACCGATGCTGGCTGCAGTGTATTGGTTGCATTACAGGCAGCCTGAAGCACCCATTCATCTTCAGATAGCTGGGTGTGAAGTAACAAGACTGCAAAGATTCTCCTGTCTGCATGCTCTGGTGGCAGCTCAGCTTTTTAAAACACTCCACTGATGTAAATTCCCTGCTTCTTGTCCTGTGTGCTGGTCTCTTGGCTGCCACTTGCTGTTTTAACAAAAGGAGTAGGTGTTGTCTCCAAAAAGGACTTTCTTCTTTCAGGCAGGCCAAGGGATGATTGTTTCTCTGAAATGGAGTTCAGTGCTTTGCTCAACCAGATGCATTGCTTTGTGTTGGGAGACTGACCTCTGAACGCAGTCTGAATAGGGCAGTTTGAAACGAATACCCTTAAAACGTTTTCTTCTGCTTTCTTTAACAGGGAGCTTAATAATTTGAACAGGTCCGTTCTGGAAGTTTAAGAAAAGCTTTGGCTCCAGTTTAGCTCTCAGATCTATACAAACAAGTTCCCATTTGAAAGAAATGGCAGAAGGAATATTTTGACAGAAAACAGTTAGGAAAAAGAGGTGCTCTGACTCCCTTCTAACCTTGTGCATTCCAGAAACAGCTCTGCATCTTCTCTGAAGTTATTTAGAAGATCCAACATAAACATAAACTCTGCTACACGAATGATACTGAAGTTTCTTTTTAAAACTCTCAGTCAACTATTTCTTGAGGATAATGATTTCCATGTTCAGCTAAAATACGCTATGCCATGCTATCACTGAACAAGGAGCTGCAGTGAATGGAGGCCTGCATTGTCACATCAATTACTGCTAGGAGCAGTTTGATTTTGAGAAATTTTAAACAAAAAAAGCATACTACATTGTAGAAGCCACAGTAATCTTTCTCTAACTGCAGCTTGCTATTTCTCTGCATTTCAACTATTTGCAGTGATGAGAAAAGAAGCCAAATCGCCTTTATTTTCTTGAATGAGGTCCTCCTGAGTTAGAAAATGGGCAAACAAAAAGTTCTGTTGATAGAGAATACAGAAGGAAACAGGAACCTCCTGCTGTCACTACTCTGGCCCCTGTTCCCATGAGTTACCACCACTGGCTCGTAGCAGTGCTGGCAGAGGGGCATCTCTGCTGCAAAGGTAGTGATGAGCTGCCCATCAAACCCCAGGAAAGCACGGTGAGAACTGGCAGCCAGGGCACTGCGAGGCAGTCTGTTAGTCTTTTGTTTCAAAACAGCGAGATTTCTCTCAGTTTTAAGGCGCTTAAAGCCTCCTGACAATCGCTGCTGCCCTTCACAACTGACAGCCTGAGCTGGTGACTTTCTGCCTGTGCCCAGCATAGGAATTGCTGGAGTGGTAACATGGGCCTCATCTCAGAGACCGTAACACTGTCACGGTGCTTCTAACTGTAAATCAGGTGATGCTAACAGTTACAGTGCAAAATACAGTGCTTCTGTAGAATGTAGAGATGCTCACAAAGTAACAGGTCAAACACATGACTGTACTAATTCTGCAGCCATTATTATAAAAAAAAAATCCTCTTTAAAGTAGGTAAATGCTAATGAGCTTACAATTAAAAACAAGTTTCCTTCTTCTTATCATGCTGTTTTGTAATGTTAAAGAAGCTGACAGTATTCTATGGTTCTCCTATAGCAACTTTTCTAGAATTAGCTATAGACATTTCTTCCTTTTACCAGTCACATGTATTTGCATCCTGACAGGACAAAATCCTAAATCGAAGTGCCACGGTCTGTTCGTGGACTTAAAAGACATTTGCATGTATAAGCGTGCACAGGACCAAAATCTCAGCCACTGTCAAACTGCACAACGCAACAAGGTCATAGAAAGGATTTGAGAAGCCCTACTGATTACTTCTAGTTGATAAACTACAAATCAGAGAACAAACACAAGGACTTGGAGAAGAGAACAGGACCCTAATGCAGCATCACGACCAGTGCTGAGTTCTGTTCTCCTGCAGCAATGGACTCGCTGGAAGAACTGTTCTGGTGCGGCGGTGACGGCAGCCGCTCCTCCGCAGCGACACGTCAGGGCACAGGCACTCAGCCTGTTTCCAAACTGAGTGTAACGCTGCGGACTGAAGGTTGCTGTAACTTCAGTTAAAACCCTGTTCTTAACAATTAACCAGTTTATCAAACTACTCCACAACTCCTGTGGCACTTTCTTTTTTGCCCCTTTAATAAAAAGAAGGCAAGGGAGTATAACTAGGAGTATGAACGCAGGGTAATGCATCATTTATAAATTATCTTGTTAGCGCAGAAAACAAAAACACGGCTTTGAAAACAAAATCTCCTGCTGCGGACTCCACTATGTTTGATGGGAGCCCTTCAAAAGAGTTCATGGCTTAATGGAGGCTGTTTATGTGGGGACTTCGATCTGTACCTGCTGTCCCCTGTCACTCCCTGGAAACTTGGCGGCAGATGTTGCAGCATTAAGTTGTCTCTGAAGTGGCTCTCTGTCCTCATCTCCCCACCACAACAGAGTCAAACTATATTAGATCTCTTTATTTGTGCCCGAGGCATGTTTGGGAGCGCAGCTGTGTCCACCCCCACTCTACCTTTAGTGTTTCAGCCCCCAGGCGGCAAATGTGAGACCAAAACTGCTCTGCCACTCTTCCCTACATCTGCTGACAGTCCTGCAGCCTCGCTGCAGGCTGCCGAGGACCTGTGCCTCCGCTCTAAACAGATGTCGGCGACAACCTGCTAGCTCACACCTGTGCAAGTCTCCCTAACCTCACCGATTGCGAGCTGAAAAATTTATGACTCAAAGGACTTCCAGCAACAATCAAAGCTTCTTAGCTCAGCCGCGTGCAGCCCTCAAACCAGGCCACCCTCGGCACTATCTGGCACCGTGGCAGAGGTGGGAGAGGAGAGAGAAGGAAGAAAAAGCTCGCTCAGCTTTGATACTTCATGCCTAAATTTCAGTTACTTGATCAAGGACTTGAATTCAGCAGAGAATTCTTCTACAAATGGGAACTACCAAGTTCTTAAACAGCAAAAGAAAGAAGATAAAGACAAAACAAAAGAGCTGTGTAGTTGCTGTTAACCATAACGGTGCTTCCAAACTAAGTATGTGCATGTGTGTCTCGTTGTACGCATATGTGATCGCTCACCTGCAGACTGGTACCAACAGGGCTGCAGCACAGCATCTCTACCTACAGCAAGTCGTCAACCACCCAAGAGTTATTTTTTCCCTAAATACAAAATACTGTGCCAGGCAGAAGCTGCACTCCTGCAATGTTCTCACAGGTCACACCATAACAACCACTGGTTTACATTTCCTTCATCAGTACAAATCCTACTCCTTTCTTCAGTGGGGACATAGAGCTTAGTGAGCTACTTCTGTTTTTTCTAAGTCAACATGTTGGTCAGTGTCTCCCTGTCAAGTCCAAAGAAGGCGGATGCCTCACTCCACAAGGGCTCCACAAAGCCCTGGCACATAGTTTTTATAGGAACTACCCGTCCTTATCAGAAATTCTCAAGAGGTCCCGAATGACAATTTTTTTAACCTGTTCTGGCACCATTTCTTCTGCATTCCTATTTGCATTGAATTTGCCTGTTAAACTGTATTGTACCATCTATTTTGTGTGTAAATTTGTTACTGTTAATTCTGCTACACATAATGTGCATCATTCATGTGAACAGCAAATAACTTGCCAACATAAGAACAGTAGCACAAGTGTTTGATTGTGCTCCCTATTTCCAGCACTGCTCTGTCATTCTGCTTCCAACACTTGTCCTAATCTTAATTAAATATCACCCTTCTTTCCCTTAGAATGGTATCCAGCTTCATCCCAGGAAGAGAATCTAAACACCAGTTACGTCTCATTCTCTCAAAGGTAGCTCCCTCCCTTTAACTCCTCTAATTCTTTTGTGCCGCCTTTACAGGGTACATTGCAAAAACAGCATTCTCACGCACTACTGCTGTGTGGCATGAGAGAACCTGATCTGTCGTGGCCGTCTGGGGCCAGTCTGTTGAGCAAAACCAGCTAGCTCATTAGGAGGAAATCATTTTCTCCCACATGTCTTCTGATGTGCCACAAAGAAGCAGCTGAATGGTCCCAGTAGATCTGGAATACCTTGGTGACAAATATGTTCCTGAGATAAACGCTAAGACTTAAAGGAATACTTTCTTGAGGAATAACAATCAGAAATACACAGTCTAGCTTCTCTATAAACAGATCAAATTGTAACTCAGTCCCCAGTCATATCAGTCTTGGTAGGGGAGGCTCCTTTTCCATGGATCGTGTGTAGTAGAAGGAAAGACTGTCAGAAACAGGTATCCTCAACTTTTCTTCCTGTGCAAGCTGCCTTTGGCATGGCAGTGCAAAGCTATGTGAATCAACTTGTGTTGAAGTTATTGGTGATAACTTACATTTAATGTGCTTTGGTATTCTGATTGCCAGACTCTACTCTTACAAACAGCTGCTATTTGTTACAGAGTTTACACTGAATTAAATGTGCACTGTGTTATTGTTTTCCAGCTGAACACACACAAAATACAGAATCCTTTGCTCTGCTTTCAGGAGCTCTGTTTTCTGCAACGTTTCTGGGTGGGTGCGATGCACCTACCAATGCATCTGCTTCCCCAGCGCGTTGCTTTCCCTGCCTCTGTCTGGCAGCAGTGCTGCCTTCAGGGATGGTCCCCACCGGCCTAGCGGAGACACGTGCCGCACACATACCTCATCTCCCTGCTGCGGTCGCATCAAAGAGACTCTGTCGTACTGCCTTCGTAACAGCGCCCACAGCGCGTCCAGTCGACCCTGGAGACACACAGCAAGAGACTCTCAGAACAATGAAATCAGTCAACGGGGAACACGGCACACGTGCTACAGTACAGAAATTGACTGGCAGAACTGAGCAACAGTTGCTTAGAGCCCTATAAACAAAGTACAGATTGGGCTGTGGCACCCACACCACACGGCTGCAGTGCTGCTCTTTCCCATCAGCAAATGCTAGGTGCTGCACGCTCATCTTCCCTGGGAGCAGCGTGGCTGTGAACTAACCTAACCCACGTTTACTTCCGAGTAATCAAGAAGCAGTATGTTTATTTGCTAATATTTTGGGCTGAACTGCCACATGTCCACCTGGGATTCCTCCCACACAAATGTCTTTGCCCTTCCAGCGTGCACACAGCAAGTTTATCCTTCCCAGGAAGCCCAGGGCCTGCCAGGCACACAGCATGCAGCTGCCTCATGCAGCCTGGGAAGTCCTGCATCTGACGACCACAGTAGGTTCACTGAGAACACTCAGGCTGCGCACGCAGAGCAGGCAGAGCAGCTCCGGCGGGTCAGAAGCATCCCGCTCCACATGGATGGGCTGCAGACTTCACACCTCTGTGTGTGTGTGCCTGTGCAACAGGTCTTCAAGACTTCCCAGTGGTCAGAAAGGACTGGTAAGGGGTTGTGAAGACAGAATAGACGTGCCATACTGCCAGCTAAACCTGTGTGTTCTCTGCTCTCACATCTTTAAAGCACGGTGTTAATGAACCCATCGTCAGTTTTTAAGAAGAGCTCATTACAGGTTTGCAGTGAGCCATGGCGTCTGCTGAGGAAAATGTCTTTATTTCGTGCTGTTTATTATGTTCTGCTTGTTTGTCAGACTTCCTGCATTATATTGGTTTATACAGGCTTTTTGCTCTTCCTGACTGGTAGCAAGTAGGTGTGTTTAAATCAGTATTGCTGAGGCCTAATGGGATATACATTGAGACAGACCCAATGCCAGCAAAGCCCCCATAGATTTTAGTACACTTACTGTACAATACGGCCCTTTTTTGGCCAAGGATAACAGAATGAGGCAGTAATGACTAAGTACAGCATTGAGGGCTAAAAACTGTTCCTGCTGTTCATCCCAACTAGGTATTCACTTTGAGAACAGTACATCACACTTTAATGGGAATACTTGAAAAACAGTGTACAGATCAGCACCCATAAGAGTAGTGAGGCAGACAAAATCCAGCCCTTCACACAAAATTATGTTGTACCGAAGAATAAAAAAGATTACCTTAATTGGCGTATACCACTTCGCCTGAATGGCTGGTGAGGTAGGCTTTGGTTTAGGTGGTTTTGGATGCAAAGGTTCTTCTGGTTCTTCAGGGAGTTTCACCACAGCATTCTTTGCTTTTTCTAATCTAGCCCCTTCTTCAGTGGATCCTTTATCACCCCAGCGAACCTGAGCAAAGCCAGAGGTCAGACGTGAATGTGCTGTATGCAAAGGAGAACGAAACTGCTGCAAATAACAGAAGCAGCTGAAAAAACCTTGGAAGAAGCTCTGAATAAACCAGGGGGCAGGTACTGAGGAAAACGTTCCCTCTTCATTTTTGATGGCAAGTATTCTTAGTTAAACACATTTGCAATATGAGTCTCAGTGTCGAAAAGTTTAGAGAAATACCAGAAAAAAAGTTCTACCACATACCAGACAGGCAGTATATGAGGAGACAGGAAATCTGGGAAATCTTCTCTAATTAATGATGCAAAAGTATCACCTCCAGTTCTGATTTATCCTAATACCAGACCTTAATCTGGCACTGATGAAAGCCTAGATTTTTTTGGTCACCCAGACTTCCTAATACAGCGTGTCTGTTGAGAATCCCAAATTGCATAGGTGATGCTTGAGCAAGTTTTAGCAGAAGCTCCTTCAGACTGCTCAGATGTTGCAGTAGTTCTGCAAGAAGATGCACACTGGAGAAGACATGGGTGAAGCAGTCTAACCTGCATGGTAAGTAAATGTAAAGCATGTAGCAGCAATGTGTATTTTATCCTGCCACGAGTATATAAAATACATACAAAGGGTTCAAAGAGAAAGCCTAGATTATTGCTGATAGTGAGACAAGCCTGGATTTCCACTGCCATAAAAGGTTGTGCTTATTATGCCGTGAAGAGGAAAGACAGGAAAAACCCTTTCCTGAAAGATTATTTGCCTTGCTACAGTAATCTTACCTACAGTAATCTTCATCTAACTTAACGTAACTTGAAAGACCACGGAGCATTTTGAGCAAGGATGCTTTCTGCATTGTACAAACAAACTGTCATGGTCCAAACCGAGCATCGAAACGCTATGGCTGGAGTTCAGAAGCTTCTAGTAGAACTGACCTGGATTATTGTCACCACAGGACTTTCTCAATCATGGCATCTGCTGCACCCAGCCTGTCAGGGGACCTGGTTCAGCTACATGAGGAATTACCTTTGGGCATCACGTCGTGGGTAAATGAGACACGCTGACAGACACAGCCCACTTGTGTGGCTTCCTTTCAGGGGCCTCCTGACTGGAGAGGCCAGGCATGAGAAGAGAAGCATCCAAGGAAGAAACGCCAGAGAAGTCTGACCCTCCATCCTGAGGGAAGCTCTCTCTCGCTACCTGCCCAGTCAAGGACTTGAAAAGTGAGCAATAAAACGTGGGGAGCAGCAGCTCTCCACTGCGCCAGGGCACAAAATCGTTTTACTCGCCAGGAAAAAGACTTGACCCTGGTCTTCCATCCGCGACCAGGGGACAGAGGGGACTGCTGCAGAACTTGCTAGGGGACTAAAATGCCAGGTAACTATGCCATAGGATGGGAGAAGGAAGCGACCCGACTTCTTCTTCCTCATCAAGTACATAGGCAAGACAGCGTCTAGCCCCCTTCAGAAAAATCAAATACTCTGGAGGAAAACCTTGTCATTTTATAACCACCACCAAGTGATTTTTATCGCTGTAATCCCAATGTGGAAAACAAAAGCAGCAAAGTCTGCTTTTGGTCTGTAAAGTCTGGTCTGTAAAAGCATAACGTGCCTTGGTAAAACACAGACCATCGTTTCTTAGGAGGGGGAATGTTTTGAACCTTTGTTATTTTGAACTTTACTGTTTGGCTTGCTTAGTGATTTCTTCTTCCCGCTGGGGAACCCTCTCTCTGCAATATTGGAATGGGCTTTCATGTCCAAGTAGGCCCTGCTGAGTCATTAAAATGCATCTGTATCTTTCAGTGTGATCAATGGTACTTTTACAGTGTTTTTTATGAGGCTGTTAAAATGTATTTTAAACACTGTTAAAACCATTTAGAGATAGATGGTGGATTCCTTACTGATAAAATGACCTTCTCCTTCAGATGAAAGCGACTTCACCCAGAATATACCAGAATTTGTGGAGTCTGACAACACAACTTACTGCCTGTAATGGGTGGGGTCTAGAAATTACATCATAAAAACTTAAAGCAGTGCCAAAAGACAGCTCTAGGAAGAGTGAACAACACTGGCTGAATTATTCTAGATTGTCACAGAAGGGTGAAGTTTGTGGGGAAGGTGGGAGTTAATGTGTTAACAGCTACGAAAGGCAATGTAGTAGGTGAAGAGAAGCAGGAGACATGCACTAAGCAGAACTTTACTGGTTCATTCTCTGCCTTTCTCTGTGCAGGGAACCTGCCACAAGAATCAAGCTGCCTGGAGAATGGCCAAAGAAGAGAGCACAGAGAAGCACTGAAAAACCAGACAACTGCATTACCACATGAACTGAAAAGAGAACAAATACCAGTCCAGAAAGTTGTTCCTTGGCAACAGAAAGCACATTTACTGTCAGGTAAGGAGTAACTTCCCTCTGCCCCAGTCACCTTCTCATCTCAGACTGTGTCTGCTGTCCCTCTCATTCCACGCTTGCTCTGCCCCGATTCACCACGTGAGCAGCAGCTCCCTCGAGCCAGGCAGAACTACCAGGTCTGATACTGCCCTGAGCAGCCCTGTCAGCCAGCACGTGCCTCGGCCCCGCTGTTAGAGACACTGCAGGACCGAGTGCTGGGGCACTTACAGTGTGGCACCCAACCCCAACATTTGTCAGTGCTCTCGTGCCTCAGAGAAGGAGACACACACATCTCCATGAAATGAGGTGCCTTTCACCAGCCTGTGATTGTTGTCAGCAATTTGAGTCTGGCTAAAGGCTACCTCTTCAGCCTTTAGTCCTGCCCAAAATCCCCAGCACAGATCAGAGTTCCCTAAGCTAATTGTTACTCTCTCTTTTTTCCGAAGGGAAATACTGGGGTTTTGTCATGTGATGAATGTGCATTTCTTTATGGCACTGATGTTAATGGCATTCATGAGGGTTTTCTGTTTCACTGCACAAGATCCCATTTACAAAGTAATGATTTAAACCCTGGAACCCCTCCTGGACACTCATGATGGCTCCTGCTAGAAGCTCTGAAAGGTGGTTTCTAGTTTGCCTCTGAGAAGTGCTACACAAAATGTGTTCTTTTCCTAAAATCAATCTCTTCTCTAAATTAGCAATTCTGAACTGCCAAAGGAAACACATACAAGCAATAAAGGTCAGAACTTGCATGTTTTTCTGCTGCATTTAAAAACACTCCAAAGCAGCTGATTCTTAGGCCAATACCTTCAAAGGTTCATCAGGATACATCAGTATGGCCTAGGTGGGTATTTCAGAGCCAGTTTTCTAGATGGAAGTTACAAACTGCAGAAAACTGCTTTCCAAATTCTATAAAGGCTGACTTGACTATAAAATCTTGACATAAGGACGTGCCCATAAGGATGCACATTTTTCATTCTGTTTTAATTAACATGATGCTATCGTGTCTCTTCAAAGAGAGGCACTGTTGTCGCTGTGAGTTCCTCTGGGATCAAGCCTCTCCTTAGCGTCACCATTGTCAGCGCATTTAGCTGTCCCACAGTTGGAGGACTTATGTTTCACTGTAATTTCTTCCAAAACATTCAGAAAAGGCTCTCACTCTCTCATTAGCTTGATGGAAAGAGCGTGTCTTCAGGCAGCTATTTAAAGTTCCAGTCAAATGGAACTACTGAAAGCTGTTCTTTCATGGGCAAGGTCAAAATTGTTCAATACGGTAAAGAATTTTACCAGGCTTATGTCACTGGGAAGGAAGCACACATTATGCCCTTGTATTTTCAGTGCAATTTAAAAGTCTTTGTTTCCACCATTTGCAGCCTCAGAGAGCTTGTGTTTTAGTGAATTGGCATCTGCATCATACAGACCTCCATTCTTTTAATTCCTCCAACTCCTCGTCCACCATAGTAGGAAGCATCCACTGTGGGCCATTTCTTGGTAGGCAAGGGCTCTTCTTCTTCTTCCTATCGATAAATTGAAATAACATTTAACTTCACAAAGATACATCTTCCCCCCCCCATCTTTTTATTATATTTCCCTAGAGTTCAGAGATAGTAAGTTTTCCCATGTTAAGTGAGAAAAATCAGATATTTAGGTTTCCAGAGTGTTTACCAATTTCCAAACAAAATCTGGTCGTGTTTGGATTTTTAATGTTTTGTATGGGAAAAGCACTGGTGCTAACGGTTAGTAACGTCCTGAATGGGGAATCTAAGTGACAGGCATTCATTTGCCTCATCCTTTTCCTTTCCACTCACAAAAATTAGCAAAGCACACACAAAGAGATTTGCAGCGGCTTCTCCTTCAGAAAATGTAATGCCTTCAAAGAGCCAGATCATCAGCCCCACTCATTTGGATTCAGGAGACAGTGCTCGGCAGATCTGCAGATAAAGGTTACACAGCCAATCGCAGTTTCCTAAGCCAACCTTTGTCAAACTCGCTCTTGGCTGCCTCAGCTCAATGAAGTGTGCCTCATCGTGGACTTAGCTGTCAGAGTACACTAGAGTACGCTCAAGCAGTTGGCTACATCAAGACCAAGGGACAAAAATTCTGGAGGCATCGGAAAATCCTCTAGTGCACTACAGCCCAGAAGAGAGAGAGAAATTCCATGGAATGCCAAAGCTGTGGTAAAACACTGTTTGAGTCTTACATGAATCTTTAGACTGTTATACAAGAGCTCCTCACTCTTTGTGCTTTCGCTGCAGAATGGGAATAATAATGTTCTGCTATCTTGGGATAAAGCCCTTAAATAATTCTGTGGGTTTGGGCTTAGTTTATGCCACACTGAGATGACTGAGACAGAACAGAGATTTGGAATTCGGCCATCCCGCTATCAGCTTACGGCTTCCCACGGGGCAGCTCTGTCTTCTTCACCAGCTGGGACAAAGGGACAGGTTGGCAGCACAGGAAAGCAGAGAGCAGTGGCATCGTGTAACCCGCGTGAGGAGCGGAGCACCATCATACCATACCTCTTTAGGAGCTGGCGGAGGTGGAGGGGGATCTTTGATGACCTGAAAGAGCCAAACATAGAAAAGCATAAGGAATTGCACTGGCAGCATCCAAACGCCAACAGAACATTTAAAGAGTGAACAGTTTCCATCTGACTCCCCCACATCTGCTTGCAAACTGGCAACTGCTGCTGCCAAGTCCCTTGGGTATTGATTATCAAGGCCTTCTGGAAATTATCACCATCCATCTAATAGAAAATAACATCAATTGACTGGCAGACACTCTTTGGGCAGACGTGTCTGCCACTTTGCTTCCTGACCGGATAAGACTCAGTCATTCTAAGTAACAGCCAGTGATGAAACCCTATGGAGTTAATTAGCAAGCCTGGGAGAAAAAGCATCCCAAGGCCTCTGTGAGGTCTTGCATAATCTTGGGCCAAGATGCCTGCTTCCTTGTGCCATGCTGCTGGATGATTTCTGGCCCAATGACAAGTGTGAAATGCCTTCTGGTAGCTCAGGCTTCACCTCTAAACATCCAGATCACTTCCACAGATCTCACATTTCAGATCTAATCATTTAAGGCTGTAGCTCCTTGACTGTTAGGTGTGGAGTGCCTGCAAGTAGGAGTTACACTCACAGGGCTTCTTTCTGGAATAGACCAGCTCTTAGGATCATTCACTCAGGCTCATTTTTCAGTCACTACCTACGTTTCTTCCTTTCTCACACACATTGTAAATCTCTGGGAGTTCCCCAGTACTGACAGGAATCCACAGGGAGGGGAAGAGGAAAGCAGTGACCCTCTTAAATGATTAAGAAGAAAACTGAATGCACAGCCATCCTTCCACAAGAAAGCAGGCCTGTAAACTAAAAAGAAATACTTGTGTGATATCGAGACATTTTTTTGTGCTTGCCTATTCTACAGAAATGACTGAAAAGTGCCCCACGAATATAAAGGAGTCTGTTTCTCCTGTGCCTTAGTATTACACAATCACAACCAACACTGTCCATGATGACAAACACTGAAATGTCCTAGCACAGGACTTAGTATCTTAGCTGAAATGTGTCTTATTTTATTTCCATGCTATTAGTTATAGCACTCTCATTTACTCTACCACTGCCTGTAAATAATGCCAGTGCATGAATGTATAGCATCATACATAAAAGAAACATATTTTTATTGACCAGTAATCTTGCTTTTTTCCTTGATTTACATTTCAAGTCTCAGTGCCACAACACAGTCACCAGCTACAGCCTAGACAAGCTATGGACTTTTAGCACTGGAAACAGGAATTCTATCAAATAAGAGCATCATAGAATTGTCTTGGTTGGAAGGGACCCTTTAGATCATCAAGTCCAACCATCACCCTAACCCACCAACCACCACTAAACCATGTCCCTCAGCACATCTACCTGTATTTTAAACCCCTCCAGGGATGGACACTCCACCACTTCCCCGGGCAGCCTATCCCAATGCCTGACAACCCTCTCTGGGAAGATTTTCCTAACATCCAATCTAAGCCTCCCCTGGCACAACTTGAGGTTTTCAAAGCACAAATCCATTTATTTCTCACTGAAATCAACTAAAAGACTGGAAATGGTAAAATGATACTTAATATATTGAAGAGTCACCTTATCTTTCTTAATTCCCCTTTGTACTTCCCTTTTGCCTGTCTCAAACAACTACCTCAAGAAAAGGTATTTTCCTGCCCAGACTGCAAGCTGTGCAGGAGGAAAGGCCGGGGAGGTTGCGGATTTATATAAATACATATTAAAAGGTATTACCACTCCAGTTCCTACAGTTCTGCGATTCTTAAGTCTCACCATCTCTCCTGAGCAAAGACTTCATTTCCAGAAGCAAAATTCACCCCAGTCAGTCACAAAAAACTCTCACTGGTTGGATCTCCCTGGGCTTCAAAAGTCATGAGTCGATGACATTCTTTGTTTGACTCCCTAAGCACAGGATCTAACCCTCTGCCAGCTGCTAAACCCCCTGATGTTATGGGGTACACTTGATTTGAAGCTAACCAATACATTAATTAGCTGCTATTTCTAATAGCTGCACAAAATGAAACTCGTTTCAAATGTGACAGTGGTGTGAGAAAATAATCTGCTTTGAGTAGCAGATACTCACCCCTGCTGACAGAAGTGGAATGTAAATGCCTGCATCCTTATGCTTCCACAGGCTCCTCACACACTCACACGTGCTCTCGCACACGCACACACACACAGGTTACTGTCACGTGAAATCAGCAGAAAGCCATTTTTAAAAAGGAGAAATCTGAGGAACCCATGGAGCTTCGGCAGAAAACAATGCAAATGTGGTGTGAAACTGCACACACTGAAGATCATAATCCTGCAAATGAACTTTTCCTCAACTTGGTTCAGATTAAATACAGAAGACTGTGAATAACACTGCTTGTCTTATTAATCCCACATAGAGATGGATTCCTTCTTAATTTTGTTTTTTTTCATTATCATCATCACCAGGCAAGGCTGCACCTCATTATTTAGTGGCAAAGAAGGAAGACTTGAGTTTGGAGGAGAGCCGATTTCTTAAATTAAGAAAAAAAAGTTAGTTGCTTCAGGCAACAGTCCTTTTGATCTGCTCATTAACACTTCTCAAATGTTCGCGTGATGTGGGCATTAGGAAATGTCAGCACCAGAGCCTGAAGCCAGCTTGATGCGATCATATGTTCCGATATTGAGGGAAGAGTGAAAGAACTGTCAGCAATGAACTGCCTTTAAAAAAAGGCGGGGGGTGGAGAATCAGAAAAAGGAGTTCTCCTGCCTCGAGCTCCAAGTGTCCACAGACCTCGTAGCCAGGAACGCTGCCAGGAGGAAGGGAAGTACCCAACTCCTGGCGCTCAGTGCTCTGCTTGCATGCAGGCTCTCCTGGCTCCAGACGCTCGCACTGCTCTGTCCGCAGTGGCTTTGCCCCTCTCTCATCCATCTGATGCTGAAGCATGGGATGGTTACACAGCCTGAGGGCTGCTGCTTTCTTCCTGCTCTTTGTCCCATGAAACCAGACATTCCACTCGGAGGAACTCGGAGGAAGGGAAGAGGAGGTCCTGCCTGGCCATGATATGTTGCCTCTCCTCGAGGCCGCTGGCAACAAGTCCCAGAACTACACAGCCAGCAGTGGCCATGACAAGCTGTGTGAGCACCTCAGGTGCAGGAGGGAGGGCAAGGAGTGGAGGGACAGTGTAGCCATCTGAGGGAACGCACATCCCAACAAAAAGGAAGGAGTCAGTACTTGGCAGTAGGTGCAGTGCAACAGTACGTGGCTTCGGAACTCAGTATTGGAGCAGCAACTCCTAAAACTACCTTTTTTTTTAAAGAAACGAATAATATCCATGGGAGGTGAGAGGAACTGAGAAGGCACCTAACACAGAGTGCTGTAGTTTTATTGCTTCCATAGAAGTCAGGCTGCTTCTTAGTAATAACTTTGAGATCTGCAGCTCAAGACTTCTCTGCCAACAGCCTTCCTGTATCAAACACTACGTCCAAAGAAGGATGCTCAGGCTAGGATACTGTCCCTTGAAGTAAGCACCAGAGAGGAACAGACTTCAGCAGGAGGCGACTCAGAACCAAGGGATGTTTTCTTGCAGCTCTGTGCAGATGCGGCTCCACACAGGAGGTTAGCCCAGACAGAACCCTGCCGAATGCTGCAGTGCATCCTGGGCAGCACAGTGATGTCTCTGCACTGCAATTTGTTATAGAGGGCACCTATTTTAGTTAATTGGGTCCTAGCTTAGGTATCCCTCCACAACTCTGCATGGTGTGTTGACGCACACCCATAATGTGTATATCCTTTCACTTGTAAGGGCATAGGCTGGTGCAGCTAGTATTTTAATAGCTTATACTGGCACAGCTACCAAAAAGGCTAGAAACTAATGCTACAGAACTATATATTTTACTTCTTTTTTTAATGTACGTCTTTAACACAAAAAAAAGAAATCAGAAAGCACCTTACTGATTGTCACTGCAGAGCCATCAGTGGCAATACCTGCCCTGGAGAGACTGAGATACTGCAGTCCCTCTTTACTGCCATGAAAGGAAAAAGCATCCTGTGTGAAATTTCACTATACCATGGGAACCAACCGCTGGCGAGCACCGACTTCTCAATGTGAAGAGAATTTCAGGGGGGTTTATGAGGTTGTACATGTGTAAACCTGATGCTGACAAAAACCCATCCACTTGGCAAACAACTGAAAGTGCAGGCGCAACTGAATACGATGTGATCCATTGCACTTCCAACTATAAGAGCCTGGTTCTGGGCTCAGATAAATCAGACATGAGTGGATTATGTTCTGACAGTCACACTCAGCTAGTGAAAGCAACAGAATTTCAGTGAGGTAACTCGTTCTGAGAGCTCTGACAGACTAAAGGAACAAGAGGTTTCCTGATGCCCGGCAACTCAGAAGGAAGTGTGTGTGTCTTGGTGGGGAAAAAAAACCTTGAGAAATGAGGAAAAGCACAATAGAAAATCAGGTCTTGAGAAAGGATATGATGATCCCTCTCGACAACTGTGAAGGAGTAGTGAAGCAAGTCAAAGTTTGCCCGTAATTAGCTGACAGAAGACACTGAAAAAAAGTTACTTGGCTTCTCTTAGATATTTAAATTATATTTTACATGTGTATTTTTAAAATAACTAGACTTTGAAACTCAAAAATGTTTTCTTTTCTACCAGCATGAGTCTGTTGCAATATTATCTCCTTCATGCCCTCTGTCTCCCTCTCATCCTGACGACAGATCTACGTGATATGCCTAGCTGTAGCCACTTCTACAGACAGAAAATGTAGTCGCTGAGAAGTGTGGTCTCTGAATCAAGGTTAGCCAATTATTTTAAAACAGGAAAATAGGAAGCTTGCTTCTTACTCATTTCTAATTTTCTTTTTCTATGGGAAGGCTCATGATAGGAGATGAAGTAAAATGGCTAACAGACAACCTCCCTGGATTTCTGACGGGACTGTACAGTGGAGAATGAGAGAGAAGAGAGTTGGCACGATAGAGAGGCGCTCGTAGTTCTTTCCTCAAAAATCTCAGACCATGAGGACACAGATGGGGGCTGAGGACTTGTTGCCCTACCACAGCCTAGGGCCTGACAGACTATGCCAACACCTCTGATGACATGGGCTTCGCTCCTCCTTCCAGGAGCCCAAGATAGGACAAAGAATCCCCTAACAGCCTGCAGCAATCCCACTTCCCTAGTCATCAGCACTCTCATTGGACTGGACCAATACTAAACTTAAGCAGTTTAAAACCCCAACTCGAAAGGAGGTGGAAGGAGAGTTAGTGAAGCAGCATTGCTGGTGGCTGCTGGAAGGATAAAGAGTGTGCTCAGATGAAGAGGGATGCAGTGTGTGTGAGGGATTAGTAAGACAATAGGGGATTTCCAACTTGAAAGCCCTGTAGGCTACAAATACTGACTTTAGTGATAGTACTTTTTGATTGGTCCTTGATATCAGGATAGCATCTGCCATAGCCAACAGCCTTCAAATAACAGAGAAAAGTCTTTTATCAAAGATTTCACAGAAGTGTAACACGTGCTGCCTCAGCAGAAAGCCAGTGAGCCGCACCCAGCATGTTGATGCTGCTTCATGTGCATGCCAGTCTCAGAAAGCCATAAGCAATGCTCAGAGTGCAGTCCAAGGTTAAAGCTGGTCTCTTCTTCCATTTATTGCATATCACTGATGAAAGAAAACTCCCTCAACAGATGGCTTATGTCACACGTAGCTCTCTTTCTTAACCCAATTCCCCTGGTATCTCTGTTTCCCAACATGGTATGAGTTACAGCCATGAGTCACACATCCAGTCACCTTTTCTAATAGTCTTTACTCACCACTTTGCAGCAGAGAGGCCAGAACCACCACAGCAGACCCAGTGCCGCTAACAGCAACAGCACAAGAATCGCAATAAGCGCTGCTACTCCACTGGACTGTGAAGAAACCAGAAAGACCGAGTCAGCGGGTGTCCCAAGTGCCTGGTTTTCCCACTTACCCCAAACAGCTTCCTACTGACTGATACAAATCCCAGACAAATCATTCCCACTCACTGGACCCTGTTTCACCACGGAGAACTTCCTCACAAGGATCAAAAAGGAGGTCTTGGCCTAACTCATGTTTAGCACAAGTTCAGTGACACCCTCTGCTCTACGTCTCCTCAGTTCCATGAGTTATGTAGGAGGTAAGCAAGGATGCTTCAACGGGAACCGCGTGTCACGGCGACTGATCTTTCAACACTAAGAGGAAGGAGGTGGTGAGGTGCTGTTCCTTTTTCCCATTCCCTACATATTCCAGGGTCCCAGGTATTCCAAGGGCTGAACACAGCATGCTGCAGCATTGATGGACACATTGAGAATGACAAGCCTTTGGAAACTACTTCTTTCTACCTACTCGGAAGCCTAAATTCACATTCAGTCAGCCATGGTAAGAGGCCCAGCATGCCCCAGTGCAAGGCAGTGGATTCATTTTGATGTAAAACTGATATTCTTGAGATCAGCACAAGGCCCAGCTTCAAGAAACGAAAGGGCATGCTGACTGCTAACAAATGAGCTGTTAGACACAAACAGGGAATGTCTCCTCTCGGGTCTGCAGATGAGAAGTGCCCTACTCCCATGAGTACACAGGTCTGCATGGGCTGGTGGGAGGAGTCTCTACTGACTGTGCATGTAGGGCTCTTATGCTTATCGCTCACACACCCGAGGCACTCAGCCTATACTGGCTGTAGCCCACTAAATCCCCATAGCAGTGCTGTTTGAACCTGAAGCCACCATCCTAAGAAGTTCTGGATGAGCGTTACTGCTTCCAGCACTATCGTTTTCAATGCAGAAATGAGCAGCCCATCTCCCACCACCTCAAACCCACATCCTGCAGGCACTCTTCTCCTCACACGTGGTGCTCTGTGCTGCTTTAGAGCAACACTCAGAAAAACTCAACAGCAGCCTTAGGAAAATAGAAGCTATTCAGACTTCAGCTGGGGAAGGAGGAGGCAGCCCAGGGAATCACTGAGGCTGGAGCACAGCATGAGTAACCCAGTCAAGGTGGGAAGAGCTGCACTGGAGATAGGCCAGTGCAAAGGGAAGGTGAAACAGCTTTATTCCACCTACATGTAAGGTGAGATGTGTGCCTCAGCCCCTAGATGCAGCCTATTTGTTTGTTTGTTTTCAGTGCAGCAGTGTGTGTGGGGAAGGCTGTAGCTTGTAACTTCCATACACCAACTAGCCATCAGCTGCTCAGCTATCAGAATTAGTGGAACAATTCTAGCAGTGACCCATTTCTTGCAGTTGCCCATCTGCTACTATGGAAACCGCAGTTCTTGTATGGAGCTGATTTGCTGCAATGTGTATGAAAGGAAAAAAAAAACCCAGAAAAAAGGCAGGATGATCAGAAGTACGACAGTTTTTCTTGTCAATGCACATCTGTACTCATTCTGTTTCCTGTTAGTGAAAACTTCTGACTATGGAGAAGCGCTGTTGAGAGTACAGCAGAGGGGAGACAGCCATACACAGCAATTTGGTATGATCTGCTTTGCATCAGTGCTTTGTTTTTACCCCTTTGCAATCATAGCAGTTTTTAAGGGGGCACAGGGACAGACTTAATATGTGCTGCTTTCTCCATAAGGACTGAGATAATTAGAAAAGTATGTTAGTCTCCAGCATCCTGCCATGACTGTACTCTCCTTACATTACCATGCTGAGAGGATGCCTCAGCATGCCTTGGTATAAGGTGGAAATGCTGCTGAATGATAAAGAGACTCTTAAACAGAGAAACTTGATTTAGGCAGTGTGTGTTCTCTCAGTTCATTCAGGCTTTCTTCCTGAAACTGAAGGGCTGAACTGAGATTCTTCTGATTTCGGTGGTTACCCAAGTGCTTAGTTTTTAAATAAACAGAAGAAAAATTTCTTTTATTTTCTTTTAGGTTAATTACCTATGAGTGATGAAAATACCATTGGAAAAATGCATGCTGATGAGCAGAAGGTACTGTTCTGCATGCTTCTATGCCTGACAGGAAAGCTGCACTAAATTCACACTTTAAATGAGGCAAATTTAAAGCAACACGGTATCCATGCGCAGCATGTTCCCAAAAGCTCCATGCCTACAGAGCAGTCTTGCGTCTAATTGCACAAATTTTAACTATCCTGACTATGTAATATGGAAGACAGAAGAAATTAGTGGAGAGCAGAAATGTGAGATTACAAGTGTTACATACAAAGTTAGAAGAGCCTTAAGTACTTGGTTTATCCTGGAAGCTGTTTGTACCTCTTTTCTAAGCTTATGATAAGAATCATAGCAGAAGGTTCGCACTGTCTTAGCCGTAACCAGGCTCAGATGAGGTACTCCAGCCTATGCTTTGACAAAGACCATCTCCCCTCATGAACAGAGCTGAGAGCATACACACCTTCCTCGGGCACCAAAGTTACACAGGGTTATCATCACTGTGCATAGACAGGACAGAGTCCTCACGTTCTGCTCATTTCAGCCTGCTCCCACCAGTGTTGCTCAGGGGAGTGGGATCTGGGACCTGGCTCTCAGGACATCATCGTATTCATGAGCGAGTCTCTGATGGCAATGAAAGCTTCCTGATACTTGTAAAGTCACAGCAGCACACTGTGCTAAGGCATTTCTTGTCATATATTTAGCAAAGAACACTTCACAAATTGTAGAGAAATATAAGACCCAAACAGACAGGGAGCAGAGACACTGCTTGATCTCGGGGCAGTGCTGGCTGAGGTCACCTGGGAGAGGATCTCCCAGGGACGTGACCTCTATGTGGAGTTCTGCATGTGGTCTCAGTCAGGAGCCCCTGAAGCAGCTAGTGAAAGAGATGGAGCAGCAATGGAAGGAGAAGCCCTTATAACAGAGCCTGTGCCAGAGAGCAAAGGTAAATCTCCAAGCCTGGCACATTAAGAGATGCTTTTCATGTGTTATTGGGAAGATATGTACAGCTATACTTAGGTAGAATCCTGCAAAAAAAAAAAATCTTCCTAAAATAAAGCTGTTTGCCACCTTAATAGCAAGAATTAAGGGAACTGTTTTATATAACTGCAGAAAAAACCTTCTGTACACACTTCACTGAGGAATTAAACCAGCTGAAAACTCTTTGTTGTATGTAGCAGTGTTCTAAACCAGATTCTGAGTGTGTCTCAAAACAGAGACAGCAACTTAGGACATACATATACACACCAACATATTAAGAAATCATGTATCATTAGATTATGTATATTCTGTTTGTGTCTACACATGTATTTTTTTTTATTTGGGTGGATTTGTACATTCTGAACATCTGAGGGACTTGGCCATGCATTGAGGTTCCCCACACTGAGAGATCATGCAGGGCTAAAACCAAAAGAAACCAGACTGCAGGGCTGCACATTGAATGGTCTGCCATTTACTTACACACTCTGAAGCGGTGATTGTTAGTGAGCTGGACATGAAAGACTGCCCTTCATTCAGACTCACCAAAACTTCAAGAGTTCTGGAAAGAAAGAAAAAAAAAATATCAGGCACAAGACAGTCGATAAAAGCACAGACGTGCTCCAGAGGCACTCACACACATACATGCTCTGTTAAGAGAGAGAAGGAAACAGGGGCCTGGGCCTCCTGCGCTAGACCTCGGAAGTGACAAAACTGATCTGAGAACTTTGTTTCTAGACACCTCTGAGCAGCTGCTATAGGGTTAGACCTTGTGGCTTTCAGAAACCTCCTTCTGGTCACTTCAGACTGAGCTTTCTTTCCCTCCCTACACACTGCCTAAAGTGAACACCACAGTGTCTCACAGGTACTGCACTGATGACTGTCCGGAGATCATTTCGCTCTCCCCACCAGAGAGCTTTCTCGGGCAGAGATCATCCCTTCTCTAGGCCACGTAGCATAAAATGCACCAAAAAGTTTCACATAAAATAAACCAAAGTTCAGCTGTAAAAACAACGTTGTTTTGTCTGTTCCATAAGCATCTCTTTAGTCATATGCACACATTATGGATAAAAATGTCGGATAATTATAAATGGTCAAGACTTTCTATAAATAGCACGTAAACACTGCATACAAATAGTATGCGGTTTACATTCTACAAATTAACCCTAGAAGAAAACAACACATGGTGGATATTAAACATAAGAAGACTCTTCAGCTTCTCTGGCTTGGATTCCCAGGATTCAGACAGTTTATATTATGCATAGACGTAATTAAATAAGAATATAGATATCCCTGAACTAAAGTGATTAATCATTTAAACCGTTCTATGTCCTGAGTTCCTATTCTGGCACAAGTGCTTCAGTCAGTGTGGAGCTCAGAGCTGTTTTAACTCATTTGGCTAATTCCTTTTTTAGTAAAAATCAAGTAAGCTGCTCCTGCTAAACTAATTTTTAAATGATCCGTGTTATGAATAATTGATCCAGCAGAAAGAGTAACTCTACTTCACTTGTAATTGTTACTGGAATCAGCGAATCAGCGCGGCTGCCTCACCCCTCATGCCTCCCCTGGGAGGGTGGGCAGACCCGGCACCGCGCCCGGAGAGGCAGGGGGACAGACACCCCCACCCCGCCCCTAGTGATAACACGGAGCACTTTACCGGCCCGCCGAGGCGGCAGCTCCGAGCACCGCATGCACCCGCCGCGCCGGGGCAGCCCGAGCAGCCCCCCGCCCCCCCCC
>VZTU01019494.1:47797-81829 GCA_013400835.1 Zapornia atra | reverse complement strand
TGCGGGGAGGGGCGGGGGCGGGGGCCGGGGTGGGTTTAAGGCTGACCTGGCTGGAGCCGGGACAATCGGAACAGAAAATTAAGAAATTAATTTGGTTCCCTCCCGACACACTAAATAAACCAAACTATACATCACTATACTAGTGATTTTTTTTTTTTTTTTAAATGTGATGCTTGTTGTTTTCCTTCTCAGTTGTTTTGCTTTGCCACTTCACCAGGAAGCGTCTGGCCGCCGCGCCCAGCCNTCTGGCCGCTGCGCTCAGTGCCCTGCTCTGACTGGACTGGGTCTGTGTGGGGCCAGGAGTGGGACTCGATGGGCCTTAGGGGGTCCCTCCCCAGTTCAGGACATTCTATGAGTCTATGGTTCTATGATCTGTAGCTACCACGCTTACATTATTTGCCACTATGAGCTTGGTAAGTCATAGAATCACAGGAGTTGGAAGGGACCTCAAGAGATCACTGGGTCCAACCCCCCTGCCAAAGCAGGCTCCCTATCTCGTGTTACACAGATAGGCGTCCAGACGGGTCTTGAATATCTCCAGAGAAGGAGACTCCACCGCCTCCCTGGGCAGCCTGTTCCACTGCTCTGTCACCCTCACTGCGAAAAAGTTCTTCCGCATGTTGGTGCGGAACTTCCTGTGCTCCAGTTTGCAGCCACTGCCCCTTGAATACACAAGGTTTGTCTAATTTAGCTGTTAAGAAGTGATGCTATTTTTTAAGACTGCCTTTGCTAGCAAATTTAGCAAAACAGGAATGTGAAAGACGTGGATAAAACCTTCAGAAGAGCATCTTAAACAGGGATTACCTGAAGGACCGACGAACAGTATTGTTACTACTCTCTTCCACTAGATAAGGCAACTGTAAATTCCAGCCCCACCAAAAAAATGTCTACTAGGCTGATTTGCTCTGCAGCCCCGAGAGCTGCAGTCCAGCTCCATGCACTTATCAAAGTATTTTACCAGGGATTTAGGAGAAAACCAGCAAGCAGAGATGCCTGCAATCTGTTCTCTTAAGCAACTTGCCCGAGTCCCAGAGAGGTGCTGTGATGAGCAGGCAGGGTCACTGGGACCCAACTTTGGCACTTTTTGCTTAGCTTGGGGTCAGGGTCACACTCGGCACCCAGAAAATGGCAAATAAGCAATTCCTGCTGGAGTGTGAGAGCTGGCAGAAAGACATCCTCGGAAGTGGCACAGGAATCTCACTCCAGCAGAAACACCCAGGCAAAAACACAAAGTCTGCTTGGGCCAGTTACTGAACGCCAGCTGTTAGGGACAGTTACAAAAATGGGGAGCTTACCCGTATATTCAGGAGAAGCCACAGAGCTCCTGTTGCCCTCCAGGACTGAACTCTGCTGCCAGTGAGGTGTAGGGACCCGACCCTTGTGCCCAGCAATGTCTGGGTGCAGTGCTCACCAGTGCCGAGGCCCCAGGAACGGGCACTGGTAACACGTTACCAACAGAGCCAGGTCCATGGCTCACTGGCTCCCAGGGGCTGCAAAGGAGGGGTCCAATTCCCTGGCGCCATGTGCCGCCCGCTGCTGCGCTGGCCCAACCTCGAGCTGTCAGGCGCTCTGACAGAAATCCCAAGCAACAGGCTCACTGAGCACATCAGCTATCAGCACAGTCACAGCGCTGGAGGAACTACCCGTCTCCCTGCCGACCTGGTTCTGATAACACAGCTGCAGGGATGATGAGCCATTGGAGGTTTTCGTAGGAGTTATCATACTCGCTCAGTTCTAGATGTCACAAAGTGAACTCATACAGATAATTATCTTATCTTCAAAAGGATGAACCTGTCAACATATAAAATGACTTCTTCCCTGAAATTGTCGTGTTGGTAGGGTAAAGGAAACGAGTTTTTTAATTTCTTCATTGTGCACCTATTAGAAGGGCTGTGTGTCCTTCTGACTGATAGAACCACCACCCCTTCAGAGCTGGAGTTCTAAAAACTGGGTGCTGTATTTCTTCTACTCACTCATTCACAAACATCCAAGAGAAAGACATACATAAATACACCTAGTGTCTGCTAGTAACTGTCCACATGTATGACACGCTGCACGAACTGCAAATATTTGGGAAAGAAAATTATGTTCAGCAGTGATTCTACTTTTTGGGCCCTTCATTCCCCATGGGTGACTGCCAGTATTGTGTGAGTGTCAGGGCCCTTTGGAGACACTCAAACCAGCTCAGAGCTGTGCCAGCCTGTGTTACCAGGTGATATGTCTGCACCTTCAGGCCTCTGCCGGTACTTGTTTCTGCAGACCAGAGAACACAATTTAGAGGGTTATGAGTCTGCAGTGACTTTTCGTGACAGGCTTAGCTCCCGAGGGGAGGAGCAGCACACACTTTGGTCTGTTGGTCATCTGACCGTACCTGCAGTGTCCCTGGTGCAGGCTGTCAGAAATGCCTCAAAAATGTCTCCACAGGCACTGAAGGCCTGGTTTTACAAGGCTGTTTGGCCAGATCTCCTAGCAATTATCTATGTGATTTACATGACTGCACCTGTAGGAGCTTAATTGTTTTCTGAAGACTCACAGAAAATTGCCTCCCTTTCTGCTGAGAAAGAGGAAGCGAGAGAAGAGGAGGTGTCCCACCTAGCACTGAAACAAAGACCGTGCCAGCCTGAGGCCCGTGTCTGATCTGTTGCTGCACTTGATGCACTGTGAATCCGGTCACAGGCAAACAGGACAGCTGTGTGTGAGGGCAGATCATCCCTGAAGGAAAACGGACCCTTTGACACAGCCCTCTTTTTGCATGGAAAGGTTAGACTGAGACTAATTTCATACCAGCACAGAACAAAACCCAGTGCTGAGCTCTCGAAAGCTGCTGCAGACAAGAGCATCTCCTCAGGTCAACCCTCAGTGAAAACCACAAAGAATCAGTAAGCGTAAATGTTGATGTTGCTGTAGCAACCCAGGAAGACATCCTTCAAAGCCCAAAGAAAACCTCACCACCTGGCTGATGGTGTGGATTTCACATCTTGCACACCCTGCGGGTAATGACCCGGGGTTCCAAGTGTCAAGGCCCACACAAATACCCAGGCCTTCTTGCAGTTACACCCACAAGCACACCGAGTCCAGCAGCTTCTCTGTGTCCAGCATGGAAGACATGGCTGCAGGAACAAGCCTCCAGGGAAAGGCAAGTGCAGCCCTTCACACTGTTCTTCAACGACGCAGCAGCACCCACGTCCAGCATCTTCTGATGGCTTTTAGCCAGAATGCTCGTTCATATCTCCTGATCGCTTCTGACACAGCACTTGAGTAAAGGGGAATCAAAGCCATGGCAAACTTGAGCTAATAAGCATGCATAATTAACATGCTGTGCAGATACTTGCAGACTCTATTGCTTTTTACGTACCACATGGCTAACGTGCAGTTTTCCAGTGGTCTGTACTGTTAAAGCTGTTAATTTGTAATAGGAAAACCTGTGGGGTCTATTTACAGTTCACAGCCCCTGCTCAGCGCAGAAGGGATTGTCCTATGTTTCATCTGTGGAGTATGCCTTTTTGGACAGGAATCAATCCTGGAAAACTGGAGAAAGCTTTTTTAAAATGTTCTTTATGACCAAAGCTAACCACAGGACTTTCCCAACTTTAAACTGCATCAGTCCTGGCCCACTGGCCATTCTACTGAACAATTTACCAACAAAATGTAACTTGAGAAGACCTAACGATTACAATTCTTTCTCTCCTTTGTGTCCACTGCCATTTCATTGTTAGAGAAGAGGAACGTGGCCCGCTGCCATATGTCACTACAGCTCTGGTCTAAAGAATTTCATACCTTATGAAATACAGCTGACATTTCAATCCACAGTAACCTATTTGCAAAGTATTCATTTGCTCCTTACTTTATGAGTATCCAATAAAAGACTGCCATTTTATGACCCATTAAAAAAGATGAAAAAAAAATTAAAATTGTGAAAGACATTTGCTGGAAGTAATAAATAATTTACCTCCAATTTTCACGCACTGAAAATTAAACTGGCAACTGCTCAAAAAGTTATTAAAATTATGGTGACAAAGGTATTTTAGAATCAAGTGCCAGCATTAAAATAGCTGAAATGCTGTACACGATAGGAAGGGAATAAATAGACCTACGTAAAGAGTGCTTTTCCTTAAAAAAACTCACCGCCATGGATTAATATATAGCTTCATTATACAGTTAATACTGGTAAGTCAGTGTGTGTGTGTGTATGTGTTCTAAATACATCTATACATACATCTGCATCTGTGTGTGCACTTGCATGCACAAATATATGTACACAGCACATATATATGTATATATATGTTCCACACACTGGAAAATGGATAACTATGGCAGGAGAAGAGTTTGGTGGAACAACTGATTTAAATACCCTTTTTTGCATGCCTATCACTTTAGCCCCATGTAATTTGCCATCTCTTGTGCACCCACCTGGCAGCACAAAGGGGTGCCACCGTGACCATACGTCATTTTGACCAGCTTGGGTTTGAAATCATTGGCCATCATCTGCTGGGGACCAGCCAAAGCACAGAGCATCCTTTCCCCTGTTTTGGGTCAACAGACACTCCAGGACCGCAGCTCTGACTCTGCTTCTAGGGACACGTCCTTGCAGGCGGAGGAGGCAACACCGAGCCACTGAGGAAGGGATTTCAAGTCCATGCTTCCAGGTTTGTTGCTCTTCCTAAATAAAAGCCTCAGCTGCACAGACACAGCAAGTTCCCTAGGAGCAGGGTTACAAAGCTCGCTTGCCAAATGTTCAGTGCAGTTTCACTATGCCAAGCATCATCTCTGCCTGGGAAGCACAGGAAAGGGTTTACTCAAGCTGATGGGAATGGTACTGGGGACAATTAATACTCTGCACTTCCCATAAATGGTCAGAGTCGTTTTCCTCCCACCACACAGGCATAAAAAGGAGTATTTTCCCAAGGATAGCACAATCTATACTCTATACAAATAATCTTGTTTTGGGGGTTTGGTAAATAATTAGTACGAAGTCTTCTCCCACCCCCTTCTTGGTGTAGCTCAGCACTGACATGAATTAAAGTTCTCTTAGGATCCCCCCTTGTTACCCCACAACTATCCACCTTTCTCAGGAGAGTGTCCAACACACTGACTGTTTGGGTTTGGCTTTCCATGGTAAGCAGCCAGAAGTGCAGAAATACCCAAGTATTGCTGCTGAGAAGTGCTAGTGAATCTGAAAGAATGGGAAGCCAGCAGTGAATTAGCTCTGATCTCATGGAATCATGGGAACGTGCAGTAACAGGGTATGAAATGTCATTATTATGTTAAATTAGTCTATTAATTCAGCTCAGGATACTATGTCCACTGAATAATATTAAGCACTTAGTTCTGCTCACGCACTCTTTCTTAATGCTCTGGGAACACTGTGTGCCCTATTGAGGAACGTGAAGGACTGCATTAGAAATTACTACTGATCTTAACATCAGATCCATATGTCTTAGGAGCCAGTTAGCCTATACAATTCATTGAGGATGTTTCCATCTGTGAATAGTTCCCATTATAATCTAATTGTGTCAAAGTAAATGTATTTCTAAAATATTTTCAGAAGTTAATATTTATAACAGACATTAAGGGTAATCCAGCTGTGTTTGTAGTTTCCCACTACCTGAGTTTATTTCTATAGCTGTTTTGGAGGGGAGAGGTTGTACCCTGCGAGTAACCAGCAACTGGTAACTATNGGTTTTGGGGAGGGGGATGTTGGGTTTTGTAGCTGTTGTAACAAAATGCTTGCAAAGGGGAAAAGAAAAAAAAAGCTTAAATGCTGGGGCTGAAAATAAAAGCTAAGTTCAGGTGACTTTGCAGAAAACAGAATGGGTCCAGGTGGGAGAGGACCTGATTTACATCAGCTCATCAACCCTCCTCACCCAGTGTTACCTGGGAGGAGCAGCTGCCTGCACTGGAGGATGATGTTAATGCCAAGTCAGGGGGCCTGATCAGCCATGAGTGCAGCGTGATGAAGCACTCCAGTCACCCCAGCACAGAGGCTCTGCAGGGAAACACAGGTGAAAAGAGTCAGCCTTGGAGATAGTGTCCCACCTGTCTGTGAGCACACGGCACTCCCATGGCTGACAGGGAGTTAAAAGGGGGTAAGCACTTCTCACTTCTTTTTTGTTGGGTTGGAGCTATTTTGGCTGTTGTTACATTTTCTGTTAGAGAACTGCTCAGCTGCTGTGTCCTGGGGTGATGGAAAGGCTTTAGGAAGTGCAGCGTTTATCTGGATGGCTGATCCCTCCTTTTGTGACAGCAGACTGCCTCTGTTCCTCTGTCAGCACCTCCTAAGGTACAACTATGGAGAGGTAACTACTCATATAGGCTTACTGTGCTTTTGCCTTTCTATAGTGTTGAGTGGTGTTACCTGGGATGTGAAGTGTCTTTGTCAATAGGTAACCTCTCAACTTGAGAAACCCCACTGAACCCTAATTTTAATTGCTCCCCTTTTCTGTGGGCAAGGGGGTGTTCAAGCAGCATGTAGTCACAATGTGGTTTTACAAGCTGAGGACAAGACTTTTTAAATAGGTCCTTAAGCTCACACTTCAACACTTACCCAAGCTGCCTGACTTTCCAGGGACTAAGAACTCATCATGCTCATTGCCCCTTAGACTAATGAGTAGTTTAGTTCTGTGGTGAAACTAATCTCTTGGTTTAATTGTCACAAATGTTGCGGGGAGGCTATTTAGTTAATGCCACCTTAAAAAGAATGTAACTCGTTAGCTGAGAACAGAAAATGCTCAACAAAGCCCATGAAAGATTATTTCTTTCTTAAGAAGAAATCTGAGAGATACACTAGTCAAATCCATAGCTTGCACTTCCCTTCTCTGGCACTAATTCTCTGTGCTTGTAACACATTTTCCAAAACTTTATCTTAAATCAGCGCAGAAAAAAAGTAACAAAAAGGAGTAATTCCAGACACAGAGAGCAGCAGCCATTATCTCCTTCATCTGGTTTTCATCTCCTTGCTTGCAAGTTACAAGAAAACTCAATTCAGTTACAAACACATGTTCTAGAAAGAACCTGGTCAAGCTATGGACCTGTCTGGACAAACAGGTTGCTTGGTATGTTTATCTGCATGCTCTGGAAACTGTGTGGCTCTGTGTATTGGGTATCTGCACACAGCTTGTGGGAGATGTGCCTGGTGTGACCTGCGAAAAGCATCCCTTGAAGATAGGTTTAGACTCAGTTTGTAATAATGTGCTCAGTGCTTCTTAGCTTATCTACTTGGTATTGTCTTTCCATCTGTTAGAAGGAATGCAGAAAGACATGGGCTAATTTTAACTTGTAATTGTTACTGAGTTACTAAATAACATGGCGTGGAATGGTCGCGATCGAGATGAGCACAGCAGAGATCTCTGGTTCTTACGCAGGCAGCGTGACTCGCATGGGGACGGGGAGGTACCACAGTGGCTCAACACTGAGCTAGTAAGAGGTGAAAGCTGGTGCTGGGTTAAGGCCAAATATTAGTTGATTGCCTGCTTGTTTTTCTAATGCTCGCACCGTTGGAAGTACAACTGTGTAATCTTAACAATAAGTTAATGACACTTTTTGTGTGGGAATGTAAATCTGCTTATCGTTCACGCCCAGCCCCCACCAGCACACATTTCCCAAGGCATTCATATGCCTCCTCTGAGAGAACTAATGGTGCTGTATCAGCTCTCTTTCTATTTAGATATTTATTTCATATTTGCTCGACGAATCGGGCCAATGTTTTTGAAAGCACATTTAACTATACCATATGCCTACTTAAATCATCCCTATCAAACAAGTTGTAGGATGATGCTCTGGTTCATTCTGTTCTGTTTTCCCTTCCTTCACAATGTGTTTATGTATATTTATCCAATTTGTTCTGTTCCCCTTGCCAAATTGCAGGTTTGAGATCTCAACTATGCAGGGGCAGCTGTGCTATTGTTGATGCCTTACAAAACAAAGGTCACAGACTGAGCCTGTATCACTAGAACTAATGACAGCTGCATGTTAACCATTATGGTATAGGCACAGAATGATCAGGGTTCATGGACCCTCAGAAGCAGAAATAAATCTTACCTTGCCCTTTGGTAAGCAAGACTTCAGGTCTCGTTTTTACAGTAATTTTTGTGCAAATAAGCCTCTTGCAAAATATCCTGCTGTTTATTCAATTACTGACCCAGTTTCTCCCTCCATCTGGGGGGAAAAGGAATTATACAACCCCACCATAAAAAGCCAAAACCGGAAAAAGCAAATGACAGCTGAGTTGGAAGGCATGATTTCTTGTGCATGTAACAGAGCTTAGACTTTCTCACTTCAGAGGTTGGTAAGAATTACCAGCTGTTCTATCCTAGGAAGCTACTGACCACCTAAAGAAACAAGCTAGCAGGGCGGGACTGTTTTAAATGCCCTTTGTTTACTAAGAGAGATCAATCTGCAAGGCTTGTCAGTTCCAAACTATGTCCCTTGGGTGGCCTGGCACATTATCCCTTCTTTGCCTGCTGCCTTTCAGACCAGAAGCCAAGAGCCCAAAGTTACTGAAAAGGGTGTTTCGTGGAGCCCCACGTAGCTCTTGAAATACCAAAGAAGAGGGAAGGCAATAGCTGGAGCAGACTGACGAGATGGGGTGTGGGTCTCAGAGCTGTGTCTGCTGACTGTACAGCTGGCTCTGAGGCAGCTTGTCCAAGGCTACTTCACCAGTGTGCTGTTAATTATTTAAAAGAGAGCACTGGGGAAACTACCATCACATCTGTCACCCACATGCAGGCAGAACCTGTGCTCGTTGCAGGACCAGATGTGTTTGCTTGAAACATGCACTAACTAGCTACTTAATGGGTTAGAATTATTAGCCAGAAGTTAATTAGTCAAACATAGTAAACACAAGTTGCCTTACAAAGACTCACTCCTTTAACACTGCTTTTACTTCTTTAGAACCAAAACTGACCACAGGAAACAAGAGGCGGAAAGTAAATCTCCTATAAAGGGCCTGCAGTGCCACACAGATTTAGGAAATCTGATCACAGGGCACCAATGAAAGCTGCAGCGCTCCAAGCAATGGCCTTAACTGTGTGCCTTGACATGAACAACTATACCAGCACCTTCCAGGAAGCAGGGAGGCTTAGATAAGGACCTACAGGTGTTGGAGAAGAAAAGGGAATTAACAGTGGAAAGAGTTTTTGTCTTTTTTTTTTTTTTTTCCTTATTAAAGTTAAGCTGGAAAAAGGATGGCCTTGCTGCTCCTGCATACATTGTAGGTGTCCCTGAAGGTGCAAGCACTGCCACGGCGCTCTGCCTGTGTAACGAACTCTGAAACGCTGCTAGCTAACGCAGCGTGCTCCTGTTCCCCAAGAGATGACATTCAAAAGTCATGTCTGAGTTTCTGGCTCCCAGGTCCTATCACAGGAAGCAGCTGATGGAGTAAAGGCAGAATATGCTCTCTCTTTGGGCTAGTCAGGGCAGGGGGCAGTAGTTTGGAGGCTTTGTTAGACACCTGCTGTGACAGAATTTGTAGAACACATTTCAGCTGCTCTCCAATGAGGTAACTGGCAGGATGGGGCCTGCAATGAGGCTTTCCTGTGTCTCTGCTCTTTCTCTTAATCCTGGTGCTGGTATTAATGAAAATGAGAAACCACACAGCAAGACTCAAAATGCCTTTGTGCTTCCTCTTGGTATCAGGGGATTGTTTCCCAAGAAAGCAGGAACTCAGGGTAAGAGTGCCCATGACAGCTCTGGCATGAATTCCTGGGCCTTCAGCTCATTTTAGTTTTTGCCTGTGTATCTGCTGTAGAGAATGTGCAAGGCCCCTAAAACAGTGAGCAGGAACCTCCTGGTGTCTCCTGTAAGCTGCAGTGAGTTTCAGATACTCCCACAATACTGTTCCACTTTTCAGTTCAGTTTGTCAGAAACCCATGGGCAGAAATGCACCAGACTCACAAGTCTGCTTTTCTAGTTGCAAACAGCTACAATCTTTTCCAGAAGACACACCTGTGGCATCCCTTAAGCCCCTCTTGAGCAATGCTAACAGAGACACCTTCACGTTGAAGCAGGTGGTTTATTCCCATTGTCCTCAGCCCTGTACATAATGCACAGCACAAAAGCCGAGTGGAGAATTCTGCCCTAAATCTGTACTTCAGAGATTAAGTTTACAGTAGCCAAATTTTAGCTGGAGAGAGAAACTCTTGCCTGCATTCAGGCTATCAGAAAGCGGTGTAAAAAGGAGCATGTTCTAGCACTAGCTTGAGCAAGAGCAGAGGGCAGGTGGTGTGTGTTGTCGAACACAAACAGCCAGGTAGCATTATTAAGCATTAAATGGCCTGCTTTCTGCTGTGGAAAAAGCAATTGATCCTCTAGCAGTGAGACAGGCTCCCCAAAAAAGAGTTTATTTGCCTATGTGGAGAAGTTGAGAAACTTAAGAGGAAAACACTTGGATACCAGTTCCTGAAATAGGTTACTTACAGGCTGAAAGTGCTACAGAAAATAAGGAGGCGGTTACTTCTTTCTTCCCTTATATTCTTATTCCAAAGGGCTAAGGGATAATATCTGAGTTGCAACAGATCAAAAGGAAATCAATGATAAAGCAGAACCAAAAAATTAAGGCCTCAGAAGTGCCAGTGCAGGAAGCACATGGTGCCCTTAGTGTCTGAGCTCCCCCTGAGCTGCCACCCTCTTCACAGTGAGTGCCAAACAGGCAAAGCAACTGTTCTCATCAGGAATTGTGGAGACTTGAATGAGACAGGCTCTTCCTGTGAGTAAACTGGTTAAAAGCCAAATAAAAGGATGTCTCAAGGTAGCGTTTGCAGCTCAGAAACATAAAGCCATGTGCTTAGTCCTGGAGATCTTTTCCCGCTGTGTTTTCTTTCTAGGGAAAAAGATTTTTTTCTTACAGTGGTAAGAGTGAGAGATTGGTTCTCCAGTTATGTTCAGACTCTTACAAGACTTGCTCAAGAAGGTGAATTTTTCCTGCAGTAACTCCTTATTGGAATGTCTGGATAGGAAGCACATTTGAAGTTACCATTAAACTCATGACCTTGTACCATTGCCAAGAGCTCTTACTACTTGCAGTACATAAAGAAACTCAGAATCTGATAAAGGCTAACAGATCATCTCATGCTTGCCGTGTGCTTTGTTTCAAGTGAACTGCACACCAGGGACTAAATGCAAGTCAGCTTTGGAACTGGAGGCAACTAAGAATTTGGGAATACAAATGTAGTAAATTTCCTTCCTACTGCACAAAAAATAATTCCTATTTAATCTTTGCTCTTTAAGTGCCACCAGCTGTTCATGTTGGACAGGATGTAGGAAGGGCTGTATAGAAGCTGAAGCCAACATGGTTTGAATAGAGGGCAAATAAGGTCATTAAGACAGTAGTGTGGACTGTACCGTCTCTGCAGGCAATCCAATCATGAATTCACGGTAACTGCGAGCAAGTTTTCACTTGCACTCAGGTGTATGTTTGGATTTGTCCTTTTTGGCTTTGTTATTCCTTAAGCTTCTGTCGTAGGGCTCCCCTCAGGAGGGTAAAGTGCCATTCGCTGCAAGGGTGCCAAAAAGCCACTGGACTGAGAGATGGCAACCGTGTGATGTCTTGATGAAAGCAGCATTCCCCTTAAACCGATCCCTGTCCTGTCAGTGTAACCCACATCTTTTACGTGTGTTCACACAGACCCAGTCAATGTGTTTCCAGTTCAGAGGAGCTTGTGTATCCTGGTGGGCTGAGGGGTAAATGCTTGCTTTGTTATGAGCTAATCTCGGAGCAAACACTGTATGAATTCAAGCGCAGGATGCATAAAGGTGGATGCTGGCCAGCAATGCTGCAGCTGCATTAAAAATTAACTTCTGGGGTTTCCTGAGCTATTTTAAGAACAATGATAACTTTTCAGCCTGTTGGTTCATTTTGAATAATTCACCACTTAGCCTAGACCAAACTGTCTTTGTTTGCTTAGATGAGTATCTGCATGAGATCAAATCCGATTTGTTTCAGTAGGCACCTGCAAATCCGAATCTCTTACTATAGTAATGAAAAACTAGAAGGCAAACTGAGTTAAGTAGTAGTCACGAAAATATTCCCTTCAAATATTTCAGTAAAATACTGAATAGTTGTGCTAGTTTAAACTTGTTATTGTCATCCACTGATCAAATAAGGGAACTTGTAAATGCTCGCCAAGTAAGAGATGTGTATTGCTGTGGAGATCTTTCTACTGAAAACAGAGGGGATTTCACCACTGGCTTAGAGGAACTAAAGCCATCTGTTTGTCAAGCCAAGCCTAAAGATGTATTTGCTCATTGCATGCTCAAAGAACTTAGAGCAAAATGAAGAGAACAAAAAAAAAAAAGGTACATTTATAAAATTATGCCAGTATTTCCTCTACTGGTCTTGCACAGAGAGGAGGGTTCTGTTTTCTTTCCAAAGTACAATGACTACAGAAACATCTGAAGTGACAGAGAGGTCAAAGAAATGGCTTGAGCTGTGGCAGGACAGCAAACTCAAGCCTAAGCAAAAAAGGGGAACTGTACTCTCAAATGTTCTGAAAGACACTAAAAATACATGGCCTTTAATTGTTCAGTGCGGTAGAATCTGAGTCCTTTTTAGTAAACCAGCTTAGCTGTAGTGTTACGCTTGCCCTATGGGATCTAAGTGATCCCTAAATATGTCAAGTGAAGCAATTCCATTTGGGTTTGTCTCTCCATTGCACTCCCTGCAGAGTGTACGTGGTACTCTTCCTTGCTGTATTATTTTGATACTTTTCAACATTTTGTTACCATGTGTAGGTTGCCTGTGTAGAAATCCCCAGTAATTCTTACCCGTTAGCTAATCAGGCACCTTTTAAAACGCTTTTGTGAGCTGAATACCCAATTTTGCATTTGAGAAGCAGCACGACAAGAAGGGTTTTTTAAGAAGGGTTTTTTTTAAGTGGCACAAGCACCACTGTCATGCTGTCACATAACCTAAGGATACCACATCCATCTGCTACACTGTACAGTGACAAAATAGGCTTTGAAAAGAATGCTTGGTTCAATCTACAGCTGGCATTTTGGAGGCTCTTAACTACACACAGCCGGCAGCTTGAAAAAAGTAGAAACACACAGTGGCCTAAGTCCAGGGGACCAGGGGTTTACCAACCCAACATCTCTGGTACTTTGGCATTTTATCTATTCCACATGGGTTTTCATTGTTCTGCATGTGAAAACTGCAAATTTGTTAGTGTGTAATGTGTCTCCAATTAGAGAAACATTATGAAATCTGTTAAGTGAGTCTTTACCTTTTACCCAGAACAAAGCTGCAGCTCTGGAAGTCACAGAGCTAACTCTGCCTGCTTGTGTTGCTCTTAATTCCACTGAAAAGAGCACTAGAAAAAGAGCAGACCGGTTGTTGCTACATTAGCGACTAATATTAGCTCCACTACATGAGGAATTACTGGGAGTTATCCAGCAATAGTCTGAGCTGTGCCAATGGAAAGTCAAGAGTTCAAGTATGTACATATCTTTCATAGCTGTCAGTCTTCTGCATAGGAAACTGTTTATCTCTGGTCCAAAGCTGTAATTACTTCAGTACTGGGTTATGGAACTGTATTTCACATACTAACTTTTGGGGAAAAAAACCCATTCCTGTGAACCCATACAACTTTATGTGCATTGTTCACGCCTTCTTTTCTACAAACACTGCTGAGAAGAAAAGCGCTGTAATTAAGCGCTTGATCTGCACTGCAATTACAATATGGTGAGTTGTCTGTTTCAATAATGCTTCACAGGCCAAACAAGCTCTTCACAGAAAGAGGAAAAAATGCAGCATGTTCAAGTAGCTTCCACTGTGCTTTAACCTACATAAATACCCCATGCATCTCACGTTAATTTGGCAGGATGGGCTGTTCACAGACTCTGGGACTAATAGTGTGTGGAAAAGCCTCGACAGCCTCAGGTCTTCAGGGTGCTTAATACTGGGGGCCTAATTTGCTGCTGCTGTTCTGCTGTAAGGTAAGTCCACCAACATACTTGGCATGGACAGGAAGGGGTCTTAACCCATCTGATTCACAGGGTTCTGATGACAACACTGTCTCTCTGGGCTGTGCACAGTGCTGATCTGTTTCAGCCAAACAGCGTTTTGCTGCAGCGGTGTGGTCATGCAGTACACAAAGCAGCCACGTGCAGCCCAACTGGAAACAATGCACTGCACTGTATGACATGAAGGCACATAGGGCAATGGAGTTCTGCTGCACGCAGAACAAGTTCAGCATTTCACACGGCTGTGCAAAAGGCAACCTGAGCATCAAGGAAACCTAACAGCCTTAAAAACTCCTCCCATCCTCCACTCTCCATGTCACTCCCTTGCACGCTTGGTTTCCGTGCCATGAACCAGCACTCGCTCCCCAGAGGGAAGCTTTGGCTCCCACACAGGGGCAGCGGCACGGTGCCTCTGCAGTGATTCACCCCACTACTTCTAACAGGGTTAATCACTCAAGTCGTGTGTTTGGGCTTTCTTCTGTCGCTTCCCAACCATTCCCCTCCTGGTGCCGTTTAATGCACAGAACAGATGTGTATCTGGGGTTGTGCTGTCAGTCTTAGAGTGGAACTGAGGCGGTGGATTGTTGCTTCACTCAGAAAAGCCACCACTGGCAGTCTGTGCAGTGTGCTTAGTTACTGAACTGCTGAGACTTGCCACAGAAAAAATGACAATGTGGAGCTGTAACGAACTGCTGTGCTTCCTGCTGGATTAGTGTCAGCCTCATCCCAAATAACTCTGAGAAGAACAACTTGCAGAGCAGAAAGTCAGCAGCCTGAAAGCCTTTTCCCTCCCACAGGCCAAGCTCTGACGTGTGGTTTTCTGATTTCAGATTAGCTTAGAATTTCACAAATCCGGACAATGAAGTTGAAGTGATCTTAAAGCCCAGGGCATGTGTGAATTTGAGAGGAGGAGGGAAGGATTAGTTCTCAAAGGGCTAGAAGTAATGCGTGGCTGTGGCCAGTGACACTTAGAATAAGGCTCGAACTGCAGCTTAGCCACAGTGCTGTTAGGAGACTGCTGCTGTTTTTAAATTGGTGCCTTGCTGTATCATTACATGTTGAGCAGTGGTATGCATCTTGACACATGATTTTAATAATAGCTTGTAAGTGTCAGTGATAATGTAATCTATTTAACAATGAGCCTAAACATTATCCAGAAGAGAGCATATTATGTCCTATTAAAACAGCTAATCTGCATAAAACTTATGACAAGCCAGACCTTTTCAGGGTTTAATAAACTGGCTGAATATTCATTTTTAAGGCATTGTCCAAATTGGTTTGGTCACAGATGACTATTTAAAGTCCATTNCAAAGCAACAGCAAACCACCCCCCATAAAACCAACTAGAGATTGCCTCCAGCCCAAACCCCTCATGATTAATGCCAGCACAAGGGGTCAGACCCTAACAAAACACAGGATGATGTTTGTTTCAAGTACTTACTGTCCACTTTGGTACAGGATCGGTGCAGGGCAGAGCAAAAAATCAGATTCCACTGTTTTTGGTTTTTCATCTGAAAAACAAATCACATGAGCTTAACATACTGTGCTGCTTAAATGTGAAGCTGACGGCTGAACATGCTATAAAGTACTTTCTCACAGTACACTGGTTACTGCTTTGGTAATGTCTGGGACTTAGAAGCAAGGTAGGTCCAAGTCAGGGAATAAAGCTGCTGGGTTTTTAAAGCTGTACCTTGAACATACAAACCCAAAGCTGGCTTTAAACACATGTGAGCCCGCACTACACTGCCTACTTTACTCAAGTAAGCTCATGCTCTTCCAGGGAGATAATTTCCTAGACTTGGGACCTTTTTTGCAAATACTGGGAAGTTACTAGGCATTTCCTAATATTTGCAAGATGAAGATCTGTTTTTAATTAGCTCCAACCTGGTGCACTGCACCGGGACTGTTTTAGCAGGTGATTGGAGTGCCTATTTCTCCAGCCTTTCTCATGTTTTTGAGTTTATCTCTTTGCAAATCTCTTAAACTTGGAAAGCATCGACTTGCAGAGCAGAGTGTCCAGCAAAGCACTGCTTTTGTGAAAAGGGAAGGAGGGAACAATTTTACTTCATGCATTTGGTAAGCTGAGGAAGACTCTGCTCTGTGTGCAAGGCCATCATCCCAAACCTGCCTGTGGCAGGGCTGTTAATTTCTGTACTGAAGCTGCTCCTGTGAGCATGGGCTGTTTCCTGATTTAGGGGTGAGAGCAGAGAAGTGATCTGCCAGATAAACTTGGAGATGACTCTGTCCTGCGTTTAGGGAACAGGCAGACGTACAAGTAGTTCAGGGGCAGCTGGAGGAGGAGCTGTTACCATAAATGAGCTTTTCTTATGTGCTATAATCTGCACTGACTGCTTGGCCTAGATTTGGGGCTAGTTGTGAGGTGGGGAAGAAGGATTAGCACATTGCCATATGTTTTTGTCTTAATGGTATGTTTCATAGATTATTTTTCTATCCCACAGCTACATTTGGCAGGTTTCCTTCCTAGCATTTGGTAATGGTTCTTTATAAATGCAAAAGGAGAAACATGCCAAACTCATCTTTTAAAACCAGAACTGCCACAGTAACGGTTTGCTCTGAGCCTGGTCCCAAAGCAGAGCCCTGGCTATCGGAAAGGGGAACTCCAGTGTGCATCCTCATGCAAGTACCCTCCCTTATGCCCTCAAACGGTGAGGGCTCCGCTGGGAGACTACTGGAACAATGTTCCTTTTCTCAGGGCCATCTCCTTCTCCCTGCCAGTGCTTATAGCACCCTTCCTGCCTTTTTGTCCATCCTAACTCCACTGTTCTCTTTTACGTTTCCTCTGAGACCAAAGCTCTTGGAGTGCAGCAGAGAGCTGTGGAGAATGAGCTTGTGTATCACAGGAGGGATCACGTAACATTTCCCCATTTCCCCCCTATACTGCTCCCTAAACATTTGCTGGTGCCCATCCCTGAGGACGAGAAGCTGGGTGCGTTGTAGCAGGCCTCTGGCAAGACCCCATATAGCAGATTGTGTTTTTACGCTGCAGTGTATAATAAATACATCACTGTTCCGTTCCCTCCCTTCCTGTGCTTCAGCACTCCCTTTCCTAAAGCCAAGAAAGAAAGAAAGAAAAAAAAAAAAAAAGCCTCCCAGAGATCTAGTTGGAAATTCTCACATCAGATGCTAGCAAGTACTGGAGGCTTCATCCTGTTCTGTGTGGAGTTATTTCCACCCCAGCAAAGCAGGCATACGCGTGCCATACAGCTATAGAAGACTGAGCAATCGGACAAACCAGAGCCCAAAAGCAATTAGAAAGGTTACTTAAAGAAGGCAACGTGCTTTGGACATTCCTGAGTGGCACTCATCTAAGCTGTTAAGCGGCTTTCTAGGTAAGTTCAGCCCTGTGCAGCACCTCCTGTTTAACAGCCACTTCAGCCATCCTCCCTTTCCCATAGATCTGAGAACCAAACTCTTCTGCCCTTCCCTACAGCTTGTGCTCCAGCCTTTTGCCCACCCATGCCAAACTCCTCTGGACACTCGCCACAGTGTACTCATCCCCTGCTTGCAGCACGATGCACTCCAAAATCCAGGTTCCTGGGGGCTATTGTTTAGCAGCACGGTGCAGCCCCGGATTTAACCTGCACCACAACCTGCCAGCACCACATGCCGTAAGCTTACTCGGTGTCTGCTGCTCGCACCGCTGCTACACACTGCCACGAGTTCCAGTGTGACACCAGCACCCACCAGCAGGACAGAGGCAGCCTACGTTTGTATGGAAAATGGCTAAACCCCTCCTCTCCTGTGTTCTGCAGGGCATTCTCTTCACCAGGACCTTAATCTGCTCCATCGCACAGTCGTGACTGGCGCAAATGCTGCCATGAACGTAACCACGTTGGTGCAAGCCCCAAAACAACCACCATGTAAGAAGGTACGTGCTGCTGTTCTGGTGTCCCAAACAAACAGAATGGGGTGTGGAGAAGTGACTGTTCATGGTGAAGAGCAAGTCAGGAGCAGCTGAAGAGTCCTGAAGACTTGCAAGCCAGTCACTTAAATTGAAATTTAAGTTCTAATTCTCTTCAGGACGTGTAACCAATGTCTCAAGTATTTACCCTAGCTAGTAGGAAATTAATTTTATTCGCCCAGAACTAAGCTGGTTTGTTTCCCCAACTCTACTGCTAAGAAAGGTATGCCACAATAATCAATAGGTAACTGCAGCAATAATTCTGCCACATTCCAGATCATAGCTCAATGATGCTCGTCTATGCAGCAAGTCTGAATGAGCAAGCTACAATTTAACACAGAAAACAAAGGTGATGCTTTTAACTGAAACCGAAGGGAAATTTACACAAGCAGAATTTATTTACACAGGCTGCCTTTATCCAGAACTGCTGTTATTCTTGTGAATTATTTTAGACATTTAACAGGCAGGAGAGACTGGCAGCTTATTCGAGTATATACAATATCCCGAGAAAGGAAGTAAAGGTACTGGAAACACGTGTTCAATTGGGTAGGAATTTAAGACAGGCTAATATAAAAATCAGACAGTAGGTAAGGAAAAAATTAGTTGGGCTTTTTCTACAGGTCCATTTCTGGTCATTTTCCAGTCTGACTTGCTTCTAAGGGATACTGCTTAAAGCCAGAATTTGGATGTATTTATACTAGTCGTCCACTGCAGTTTCTGGATATAAAAAATGGCAGAGGTTTCCATTAATGGAATTTTTCCACCACCATCTACCTTGTGCCAGTTCAGGGAACAGAGCAGCAAAAGGAGACCAATCCAAATTCTGGCGTGAGGTTTTATCTGCCCTGCTGCAGTTAACACACTCAGCAAGAGAAAATCAAGTCACGACTATTTTGCTGAAAATTAATTTCTCCAGGAGTATACTTAATCAGGTTGCAAGAAGAAAATGGTCTGTGCTAATTCTCAATTTCTTTTGGAACTTTTCTAACTTCTGTAGCATTTAACTCAAAAAACTTCCTCAGTGATATTTGTAGTTGGACAAAGGAGTATCTAAGAATTGTAACATCTGGACACCATAAATACTAATAATATTTTTTTTAAAACCAACCCTACCCATTTGCACACACACGCCCCCCCCAAAAAAAACCAACCCATAAATCTATGAGGAAAGTGCCTGCAAAAGATGCCATAGTCAGTCTGTCTGAAACAGAATTCCTTTGGTGAGGAAGCTAGAGTCCAGCCTGGGATCTGGTTGCAGTGAAACACACTCCTGGATCAGAGTGCTGCTGGGGACACCAAGCTTAAACCTGGTGATTTTTAAGGTCCCTTCCAACCCCATCTGTTCTATGATTTTATGAAATTAATAATTTCCTCTTCCAGCCTACAGCCACTAAAACTCTTCTGAATCAGATTGCTGTCTGCACTGGAAATATTTTTAATGCTAAGTATTAATGTGTGTGATGCTTCACGTAATGGTGAAGATTTATTAAAAATGAGTATTATAAGTTTCCAAGAGGTGTTGAACAGTTACTTATTGATGAAGAAAATTAGGGAGACCTACTCACTCTCTACAACTACCTAAAGGGGGCTTGTAGAGAGGTGGGAGCTGACCTCTTCTCCCAAGTAACAGGTGATAGGATAAGAGGAAATGGCCTCAAGTTGCACCAGGGGAGGTTGGGTTAGGAAAACGTTCTCCCCACAGAGAGCTGTCAGGCATTGGGATGGGCTGCCCGGGGAAGTGGTGGAGTGTCCATCCCATGAGGTATTTAAAAGCCAGGTAGATGAAGTGCTGAGGGACATGGTTTAGTGATGGCTGGCAGATTAGGGTAATGGCTGGACTTGATGATCTGAAGGGCTCCTTCCAACCAAGGCTATTCTATTGTTTATATAAGCTTATGAACCATGCCACAATACAGGGACCAAATACTACCAGCTGTTCTGACTTTATGTTCTTCTGTGCTGTTGCAGGAGGTCCAGAAAGAAAACTGATTCCATGTCACAGAGGGGCAACCGTATCCAGACGAGCCCCTGAAACCAACAGCACAATTCCCATAGATCTGGTTCACCAAACGGAATGGGCAGAGGTGCTCCAAGATAACAAAGGTAAGTGCATCTCTGGAAATAGGGCCTTTGGGAGTCATGATGACAACCTGTGTCTTGGCCTGGGTCTTCTTACAAGAAGGGGCACTTGGTCAGTACGCTCTGTGGTCATGTTGTTTTTCATTGGCAAAAATCTGCTTGCTTGAACACCAGGAGCCAGACAGCTATCACCACGTTAACCCACACATCTAACTGAGCTGTCAAACCCCAGTCACAGTTTGCAGCTAACAGCAACTGGTAGCAAATTCAAACCACTGAGCAAGACGTGTAAAATAACTTGCATCCTCTTACTAATCCTGAGAGCTTTCCTGTTTCCTTCCTCTTTGATATTTTGCTCTTTCAATTTGAGTTAAATGAGGTAACGAGAAGCAAAAATAAATCACTTATTAGGCAATTTAAATGCAAATCATCTCAAACTATAATACTTACGAATTGTAGTTCCATTCACATGATAGGTGCAAGTAATACCATCGGTTTTTCCACCAAGAGTTAAGGCACTTCCTCTAAGAACAACTTGAAACTCCTCTGGAGAGGAAAGCAAAAACACAAAATCCCCAATCTTTAGTGTGTTGCAGTAAGTTAGACAAGCAGAATTTCAGTACAGCCTGCAATAAATGAAGCACAACGTTGTAATGCTTCAGACTCGGTCAGGTCTCCTCTCTAAGTGGCCCCTAGGTACTGTGTTCTTCAGTTAGGTCACTGTAGGAAAAATAAAGATTTGGGAACAAATCTTTATCATGGAGGCAGCCCTATTAAAATGGAAGTCGATTCTGACTATTGACCGTGTCTGGGGCTCAGTTCCACAGCAAGACATAGTTTCTCAGTGAACACTAATAAATGACAAATCTGGGTCTCGTAATGAGACAACTCCCCAAACCTAGATCAGGCCCACGTCAAGTGCCAAATGAAGGAAACATTTCTCCTTACTACTGTTTATCTGGAAGCTGCATAAGGGCCACACTATTTGTGAGCTGCGCAGAGGAGGAGTGAAAACAGTTTGTTTACCCAGCCACTGATTTCATTGAGACAATCAGTGGTTTTACAGAGATGTCAAAAGGTGGGAGTTTGCAGCTACCTTAATTTGGTTTGGTCTCAAACTGCGTGGATTGCGAAATCCAGAGACAACAAGCCCTTTCAATTTTGTGCACACCTTCTACTTAGTAAATGCATTCCCAATTGATGCATAAAAATGACACTTAAAAAATGCTTAACTGCTTGTACCCCACAGATTTGGGGCAGGGCATGAGAAATGTTGCCATGAATTTATATGAACACATTGTCAGGATTTCCTGAGCTTGACTGTGACCACATGTATGTAAGTGCCACAGAAGAAGTGTCGTTGCTTTGAATATGAGGGCAAGTGCAGAGCTTGACTGATCTGATCTCTCTTAAAGTCCCTGGGGTATTTTTTGATAGAGGTGTTTTACTGTAGAGATCTGTGGGGGTTTTTCTTTGGATGAAATATGGAAGTCACAGTCCTACAATAATTTAATATTACTCTAAAATTATAAAACCTTACCTCCAACACAGACACTGGATGGCTCCAAATATAAAATCTCAGTGCATGATTGCTTCAAAATCTATTGCAAAGAAGGAAATGTCATAAATAGGTATCAGAGTGCTACTTCAGTAAGAAATACTATTTTCAAGTAAATGCTTATCCTTACAAGGTACACATGAACAGCTACAGATTTGACTTGTGTAAATCTGATGTAGGACACTGCCTCGATCATGTAAAACTTCTGCACACCTGCAGAGTCAAGAGTCCTAAGAGTTTGTAAGACTTGGATTCGTTTAAGTCCAGGACATAATGATGTCTGACTTTGGTGTTTAAATTTCTGTCCAGATACCTAACCTAATTTTCCATGAATTCCAATCCTAAAATTTAAGCCAAAAATTAGTCAGAAGAAGCCTGATCCAAAACCTAATCCAGTCAAAAGCAGTCTTCCAGCAGTCTGTGGGTCAAGCCAAGTGCACGTGATTCCAAGCACTGGCACCCTGCCCTGCGTAAGGCAGAGCAAGAACACACAACATTGTTGACTGCACTGCCTGCTGTCAGATAGGATTTTTTTTTCCACTGCTGTACCAGTTTGCTTTGATTCTCCAGCCAGTCAGAATATTCTTCCAAATGGCTGGGGCAAAACAATGCTCCTACAAGTAGCTCAAATACAAGGGATGGGACATAAGCGAGAGGAGGAACTCAATGCGTTTGACCTCTTTGTACTTACCAAGGTCTCAGCTGCTACTCTTGGTTTTGGCCAAGACATATTTTACCACTCTCAAAGAGAGGTGACCCAAGTTATCTGTGGTCACTTAAGCTGGGGCACAACCAGCACTCAGGTGTTGATTACTGCAGACATCTTCCATTTGGAAGCAGAGCATCTCAGAAGGAACAGGCCAAGCATGTGTGACTGCAGCTGCTGCTGGAATCCCAGGGACTGTACGTTCCTCCCATTGTTGGGCTCTCAGTCCCACCGCAGGGCCCTATCTCTCACTTGTTACCCTCATCCGGGAAGGAGATGCAATACCTGTTACTGAAATGTCTGTGTCCCTCTCTAACCAAGTAACCAGATTTCTGCTGACTCTGGGAGAATAAGTATACCGAGGCTCACCAACAAACCACAATTTAGCCTCATTCTACCTTTACATGACAATGGACAGGTTTTAATTTTCCCCTCTCGGACACTTTTCATGAGCTCTATATTGAGGTTTCACTGTAATAAGTGGTGTATTTTTAGCAGGCATTTGCATGTCACACCACATGGAATCAATTCAAGTCCTGACAATCACGTGCATAGCATCAAGTCTTGTTATTGTCCCCTCTCTACCTCCATTTGCCAAAACTCTGCCTGTTCCTCAGCTGGCCTGTCAGTAAATGTAACTGTCTTGCTCTAACTTCTTTTTTCTTTCCTTTAAATACACCTTTTGGCTTTCTAGTCTCTTCTATTTTCTAGTGATTTCTGTTGCTGCATACCCAGGCCCCATAGAAACAATAACCGATTTGTCACCGTCATCCAGCTCCAAGAGAAGGGGAGAGCCAGTCTCGTTTAACACCCTTGGTATCACCTGTCTCCCAGTGATCTGTGGATCATTGTGCACAAACTACCTTTTAGTGCTACAAAACCCATTATAAACATGACACAGTATTTAAATAAATAGAACCCTTGCAGGGGGCATACCTCTGGGTTGGACACAGCCAGAAAACTTTGGAAAGAATGTAGCTTCCAGTTCAGGGCAAGTTTATATTAGCTGAGGCGCCTATCTCACTTCCAAAAAAGGACTTGGCTTTTTCATTCCCATTTCAGTGTAGAGAAAGTGTTGTGTGGTTTGTTGGTTTTGGTTTAGGTTTTGGGTTTTGTCTGGGGGCAGTGTGGAGTATTTTGTGCAGCAATGCAGAAGGAATAAAGCATTTTATTCCTTTACTGTAAATACATGTTTGGGCTTGGGGTTTTCTCCCTCTGAGGAGACTGAGTCAGATGAATAGTCCAATTTAAGGTAATGAGACTCTAGACTGGCTTGCATGTGAAGTACAGATCTAGCAGCTGGCAGCATCCAAGCCCACCAAATTCATTATTTATTTGTTTGTTAGAGCAGCACTATGTAGACAGGGAGAAACTTTACAACTCCTGTCCTGTTCCCACATGCCTGCTGACTGAAGCAGGGCCACACTACAGACTGGGGAGGGGAGGACAGTGACAGACATGATCTGCTTTTTTTGGAAAGCAGTATTTCTGTAATTGCACTGTATCTCCACATTCAGTATAAAATAGGAGCAAAACCTATTGGGACATGGTTAACTTCCTTTGGATTTAAGAATAAGCTGGGAGGGGGGAGTGGACCCCACCCCCATCTGAGATAAAATATGGCCTAGATTAACTGATCACCATCGATGAACAGAAGCACATTGCAGTACAGAGTGCAGGACACGCTGACTTCCTGCACAGCAGCATGGAACTCACAGCTATACCTGTAGATGTGCTGTTTTTGACATAAAGCAGGAAAATACTGGGTTTCAATACTGTTCTGAGGAATGCACTATCACTGTTTTTTTATCATCTTAATAATTGCCATTCTCAACTGGGCTTGAGAAAGCTGTGCTGTTCAGAGAGCCTCAGTCTCTCTGCAAGTAGTGGCCTAGGACTGTCGCTTTAACCCAAACAGCTTACACCAGGGAAAAAAGAGCTCTGAAAATAGTAAAAATTGTTTTTCTGTTTAACTAGCTCTTTTCCATCCCTCGAAAAGCATGTTTCAAAAAAGGAAAAAAAAACCCCTAACATCATAGAAATCTGCCTTGCCCCTGAATATACTTCCCCTCAACAACAATCACCTAGTAACCTTAAGTAGCAAGAAATTACAAGGTTTCTTTTAAGAATTGACTGAAATTGAGTGTAACCTAAAAGCACGTTGATAGCTCTTTGCTGGGCCTTTTGCATTCCACATTCTTGTCAACACTCCCTCTAGGTAACATTGAAACAATATGTGGAACCAAAGTTTCCATCAGTTAAGTAAAAGAGCATTCTTGTGAAGGGCCAAAACCCATTAATAATGGGTTAGCCAGCTTGAAGGGCTGGCTCTGGAGGGTATGGGAACTGGCATTCAACTGTGACACTGAAAAAATCTAAATGTTTTCAGAGAAAGCACTCACCACTTGTTCTTGCACATGTGGAAGAGGCAGACATATTTTTGCATCTTAAAAGGATGGACAGAAACTTGTGGCCTCTCTTTATTCTTTCCTTGCTCTGTCTCACATTCTTTTCTATCTGTTTTCACCTTTTTTTCTCACTCGCAAGCTATTCCTTCTGAGCAGGCACAGTGCACCCCAGTGAAAAGCTCATCTCTTTCGTTAGGAGGAATGATGTGAAGCCATTTTGCCTTATGATCCCTGTTTGTTATTTAACATACCTTCATTTCTCTAGATCAGGGCTGTTCCTGTTTCACCCTTCCTTCAGCAGCTGCTGACGAGGGATTTTCCATGGCACACGCTACTTGTCAGAGCTCCACTTCTTGAGATGCTGGTGCTTTACAGGCAGCTTGAAGGGGTAAGTGTGTGGGAGCTGCCATGCGCAGCTGAGATCCAGCATCCTGGACAGCCCCAGAGGAGAGGTCTGATGGGTCTCAACAGTAACAGCTTTAATGGAGCCATCTCAGTTGTGTGGTAGGGATGCACGTTTAACAATGGCAACGTACAAACCAAAGTGTAGTTATAATTTCACTTCCCTTCTCCCCCTCTCCTTTTAAAAAAATTTAAAGCTAATTTTAAACTATCTTGCTATGGAAACCTGGGCTGCAAAGTCACCAAGATCAAAATGAACTCTACAGAAGTCCATACTATGCTCCCTCTTTCCCAGTTCACAATAATCAAAGAGAATGATCTGGCATCGCAAATTCATTATTTAGAAAACTACCACCATGACAAAACTTGAAATAAATCTTTATATAAGGCCATCCTTAGCCAGGATAGTTAAACATGCTGCTGACATAAAATACGTTCAAATAAGACTATAAATTCTCTTAGTTTAACAGCACGCAGGGAGGGATTCAGAGAGTTGATGTCATCCACTTTGCTTCCAGAGCTCCACACCAAATATAGGGCTTTCTGGCTTCCAAAGGCTTTCCTTTGAGTCCCTCCCCCGAATGCTACCTGTCCCAGAAAGAAATGCTTCCCCACAAACCAAAGGGCAGGCCAGAGCTGAAACCTGTCAGCCTGGGTCCTGTCAGCTTCAGAGAGGAGCTGGGGAGGAACTGCAAAGTGGTTCCTCCATGCCTGAGACAGACAGACTGGTTACAACTGGAAACACTTGGGCTAGTCAAAGTGGAGAGGGGGGCATCAGAACCAGACCTGGGAGCTTGCACTTCGGTGCTTGTTAGGAAGCATGTGTGCCTGCTGCAAAAAGGCAGAGAAGTTCTGCTCCCTGAGGCTGTCAGTCTCCTGCACCTAAACAAAACAGGATGTGAAATTCAGGCCCCAAACGTCCTCTCGTTCAACATCAAAACAACTGATGGCAGAGGAGTTCCTCCGTATACAGTTTGTTACATCACTGCCACAGCGCAGCAGCCAAGCATCTAAGATGAAAAAAAAACCCACTTGTGCTGTTGTCTAGGCGCAATTACTACAGCAGTGCCTGTGGTAACAAGCAGGGTGACTGCAGCTTATGGTCAGGGCTGAGAATGCCCAGCACAGCCTCTGAGGGCCAGCTGAAGGCAGAGCATTTCTCAGGAACACAAGTTAATCACTCCAGAACACTTTCAACTGCAGAAGTTATCTGACTAAAGGCGTCCAAGATGTCCCATGGGCAGTCAGAACCAAGTGCACCCTTGATGTAAACCCGCCAACCTACACCAGGATTCTCTTTGGCCCAACAAGCGCTGGTTTTCTGAAGGGTCCCTTATAAAGCAGCTGCGATAATGCCAATCCTGCCTGTGAGCCAGCTCTCCCAACCCTCACCTGCGTGTGTGGCTCTAAGCACAGGCTGTTCGGTGGGGTGAGAGGTGATCCCAGTCACACTTACACGTCCCATGCTGGATCAAGGCTGTGACTTCCCATACAGAAAATGGTTACAGAAGGAAGTTGAACCGAGTCCTGTAGACTCTGGCACGCACACTGCTCTTGCAGGCTCTGACATTTAGAGCAGTCTCTATGTACTCCACTGTCACTGTCCAAAGCTTTCTATCAGATCACAAACCACAGCAAAGCATGCAGCAGAACCAGACCTGTTTAGCTCCTGAACCAGCTAACTGGCGTTCAGATATTCTAAGTCCTACCTTGTCCACATGTCATCTATCTCCATCCCTCAAGCCATTTCAGAGGCTTACAAGCTACAGATGATTTTACTTTCACAGTTAGTTTAGCAGGTGCCTGTGTAAATTCCTCTGCACTGTTGTAGAAAGCCCAGCCACTTTACCAACTTTCCAGTTTGTGACCACTTCTCACCTAGCAGTGTTTTTTCTGAACAACCCAATTGTTAATCAGTACTTAAAATACACACCAATCCCCATCAGTGGCCTGGACTTCTATGCTCTTCCCACTAGAAGATTCCCAAAGGCTGGCATTAACTTCACAGCCCGCTTCCTAAATAGGTGGTTTGCCATTTCTGTCACTAATAGAACATTTAATTCAATTAGAGAGGTATCAGTTTCTGATGAGTAGGTGTCTGGATTGAAAAATAGAATCATGGTTTGTTAGATTGAAGTTACAGAAACAATATACCTAAGCAAATGATGACATTAGCGTAGAAGGGACAGATGTCCCTGCAGTAAATTGCAGAAAGTCAGCCAAATAGCATGACATAAAGCTCACCACTGCTTGGAGTCTTTGCAAACTCCACCTCTGTTTATAAATTGTGCTTTGCTGTAATCTTGCCCCTGCTTTATGCAAACATTCCTTCCTGTAGAAAACATGCCATCTGCATCCTCCAGTATCTCTTTAACTTGTCCCAGGATGGCCCAGCTCTGCTCTGACTCACCTTTCACCCTTGCTCCAGCCTCTTAAAAAGTCCTTGGAATTTAGATGATACAGCAGTTCGGCTCCCTCAGCTTTTTAAGTATTTTGACTGCCATACACTCAGAACATACTGCCGAACAGAGCTGTTCCATGCGGTACAACGTTACATGCAGGCTAAAACAACTTTCCCTTCCAGCACTTTAATGAATTCCACGTTCCAAGAAATTGTGAGAACAATGCAGTATTAACAAGCCATGAGCAACCCAACTGTACATTGACAATTAATGAAATACGCTAAGTGTCAATTTATTTCACAGCACCGTTTGACTCTGCTAAGCCCCAGTGTGCAGCTCAGAAGCCAGCAGCCAGCACCATAAATCACAACTCCTGTGACATCTGTTTCTCCCCGAACTGCGCACTGAGCTCAGGATCTGGGGCAGGTCAGCAGCATCGCCGGGCTCTTTACTAACCACCATAACAATCTTTAAGTCTACAGTTCTGGAACTAGAAAATGGGACAGGGATGTGTAAGGTGTTTGCTTCCTGGTAGAGCAATTCGTATGTCGGTGAAGTGCTGGAGAAGTGTGATCTTTGACAATTTTCATCAGACTTGGCATGCTAATATCTTTGAAGAACTGAGGATTTCCAGAGTCTCTGTTGGCCTTTACTCCTACAGTTCCATTCCAAACATGCACCTCTTTGTTTGCATTGCTGCTCACTGGAAGCCAATCCCAAATCAGGCCAGCTTCACTTTTTGCAGGGAAGGCAATATGGTTCCATGAAAAAATGTACGAACTGTAATAAACCAAGCACACTTAGCTTGCTATTTCCAGAACCAAGTTTTAAAGGGGAAAACAAACACTCACTTTTAAAAAATAATCTTATTTACTATACTCACGTATGGCAAGACATGTGCAAAGCATGCTGACAGCACGATATAATCACATCCACAGTCCATGTGCAAAAATGTATTTACAGCAGCATTAGCTCCTGCTCAGTGCACTCTGAGCTTGCGCCTGGAGCACTGCCTATCGATACGCTGCCAGCCAGTCATGTGTACTCACTGCAAAATGTGTGCTCTGCGACTCAGATGGCAAAACAGCACGTGCAAAAAAACCCCAATCCCTTAAATACTAGTCTAACAGCTAACTCAAGACAGAGGCTTTTCTGTAGAGACTTCTACCCCCTTTTCTTTAGTCTCTCCCTTCCAAATGTGGGGTTTATCATATTCTCCAGGGATGCTACAAACACAACACCTAGCAAGCAAAATAAAACCAACCGTGAGGAAAGGAACTGCAAACATAAGTAAACTGCAAACACAATTAAAACTGGAGAATCTATATTCACAGTGTGGCACGTCAAGAGAACGTGCTTTTCCTCACATCCTGTTCCAAGTGCCTCTCTCGGTTAGCCAGGACACCTGCATCGACAGAGAGCTGCATTGTTTCACCCTCAGCTGAGACAGGGCAGTAGGCATGCCCCAGTTAGTCACCTGCAAATCATTCTGCTTAATTGGATGATGCACCTGAAAAGGGGGGAGGAAGGGAAGATGGTGCATGCCACAGCTCACTTGCAAGTCTATGTCTGAGTGGGCCCTGATAACAGGAGAACATTTAAAACTACCTTTAGCCTTCCCAGTCTCACTTGTGCTGGTGCACATTGGCACCCCCTCTTCTGTTGCCTACGGTAACACTCAAGCTCTGCAGGCTGCTTCCCGAGGAAGGATTGCCTCTGCCTTTGGGCCCCTAAGTGGTGACTATGGAGTGCCACACTGTCGCAGCATGCCCAGGCAGGGTTAGAGACCCTGGGTCGACACCGACAGGAGCTCTCCGAGTCTACCGAGATTGTCCCTTCCCTGGTAAGTCAGTGCTGTCTTGAGCTCCTGCCCAGCCTGGAGCTGTGAGGTTTCTCAGAAGAATGTGTAATGAAACAAGTGTTGTGCTATTGTTTGGTTTAGCCATTCTGAGCCAGGCTGGCCAAGCAGCCTGTCTGGCCAGCATGAGTCAAGCAGAACCTATCAAAACTGAGTTCATACAGGTGTTTGGTTTAGTTCCTAAAATTATTTTGTTTTGTTTGTGCTGACTGGCTGGGTTAGGACTAGGCTTAGCCCATGTTTCCATGTATTTTTATTATTGTAAGAATCATTTACAAGTACTACTGGCAGCTTTATTCTTTTTCTTTTTTCCCTGTAACTTAAAAAGCTTTTTTCCACTCTTGCTGAGGCAGTAAAAAAGAAGTGAAAGGAAAGCAGAAGGTGTTTAATTGGTGTAATGGGCTCACGCGCTAGTTTTGCTCAAGAGAATGAATCCATAGGTCACTATTTTCCATGCTGAATTCACTACACCTGGCAGCATGTAAAAGTGAATGTGTGTGAAATCAGTTTGGTGAAAAACTCTGGCTGTACATATGCTGGCATGGTTGCATGTGTCTTTCACTTATGAGTTGTTGCTTTCTCTTCTTTTTTTGTTTACCTAAATAGTTGTGCACCCTTGTACTGTAGTAGGATTAGGCTTTAAAGACCTGGGCTAGGTTACAAGACAAAATTAATATAAGTAGAGACTTTGATTTAGCTGATTACCTTTGAGTAACCTTAATCATTCTCAGGTTAAGTTAGCAGCACCTTCCCAGTGAACCTTAGGCTCAGGGTGGGCTAGCTTCTCCATACAGCAGCTACTGTTTAAACTCCTTTTCCAAGTGACACCTTCCATTCTTTCACATAGTGTCACAACGCCTGCATCACTGTAACTGGAACTTAATGAAAAAATGGTATTTAGAAACAAAAAACCCCAACAGAACCAAAACCACCTACCCACAGGATCCACACACAAGAGGAAATTCCATACTGTATCCGCAGGTCAGTTCCCCATCAAATGTCTCTATTCTCCTGTGTGTTCTCCTCCATGCTGATCTCTGTGGAAAGCAGTGAGGCCACAGGGCCACCTCACCCCAACTCGAGATAACTGGAATGAAACGCATGCCTTCAGGGGAGATCCCATTTCCATGCTTCTCTCCAACAAAGTCGTGGCAAAGGAACTATAGCAGTTAATACCCAACGGGATTTACCTCTGTCTGATGCCAAACAGCTGTGCTCTTAACTACAACTAGCTGCCAATTCCAGCTACTTCCTGACCCCGCTCAGCAATGCTGAGACAAAGAGTGAGGGGAAAGGGGGCGGGGGGAAGGTTGCTATCCTGTCCCCTATGTAAATGAAAAGAATCCCGGAGACATATGGTCTTGCATAAAATAACCATCAGAGAGAAGCCTGGTGCAGTGTCAGGTTAGTGAGAATATTCTAATTATGCAATGTCTAAGCAGTACCTCATTTGCAGTCGCTGAGTGAACCAAATGTAGATGACAAAACTGAGGGTCATAAGGGATGCGTATTTTAACAGCATCAGAACCTTTACCCCCAAATTACTAAAAACAACCCTAAACCCATCGCTTATCAAGCAATTTAAATAAGAATAAAGACAAACTGTTACTTTCCATAACCGGGGAAAAAGTTGTTTGGGCTATTTATTTTTTAATTAGTAAGGAAAATCTGGCTAAAAAAAACTTCCCTAAGAGAACACTGTATTTCACTTGGACTTGGGAGGGCTTCATTTTAAGCAAGTTTTACAGCATCCCTTATGTAACAGAACTGATAGCCGTGCAGGGATAGCTGACAAGTCAAATCCAAATCATGAGGCACGTGCGTGCGCACACAAACTGGAACCATGTCAGTTAAGTTGCCGGCTTATCAAGCTCTCTGTTCTCCAGGAGAACATTATATGGTTTGTAATATGTCAGAGAATGTCAAATTAAGGGCTGCACAGCAGTGAAGGGTAGAGCAGAAAGCATTCTATTCCAGGCCATTGATTCCTTTTAACAACTACATGCAGTAATTCCCAAAACTATCTACTCAGTCTCAATCACATGAAAAACATAGCACAGCGTTAGTTCTAAACCTTGCACCTAGTGCAGCCTGGATGTTAGACCATCCAAGGGGATTAAAGAAGATGACTGATTTAATCAGAATAATTCTTTTAATGATAACTTGTTGTGCTTCTCTTCCCCCCACCTCCTTAAATGTTTAATAGTTTGCTTCCTGGATTCCCAGTGCATAAACTGAGCATATTTTCTTCCTACAGGAAATGATCCAATTAAGTTGATGTATAATTGATAATGAACCGTTTAAGCTGATTTTGCTCTTGAAAAATCTTAACAGCAGGCAGTCAGTTGGGTGACCCTTCTTCCCTCATCTGCAGCTGATGGGCATCATTCAAGGAAAAAAGGGGGAGCAGACTCAGCATACCCTAAGCAAGGTAGACTAGGGAGGAATTTCAGCTTTAACGAGCTGATCTGGGTCAGGGCAGAAGTCTCAACTACTTTAGCATAGTTCCAGATTATTGCTCCATAACCAAGTCGTTTGCAGTTTGGCCGCAGAGACACAAGTGGTTTAGACAGAAGAGGCTCAGTAAACACTCACATTAGAGACACTGCATATCTACCTGAATGTCTAACCTTGGAGCGCTGCTGCAGCTGTTGAGTTTCCCACTCTGCAAACATGAGCTCTGCCTGTCTCATTGCCTTGCAGCAGGTAACAGCAGGAGATGCTGAGCGACTCCTCTGAGTTTAATGATTCACTACCCACCCCAGTGCAAAAGTCAGGCCGGACCCAGGCAGTGCTACCAACAGTGTACCAACTGCAGAAGGTGTCACATTCACAAGGAAAGGCTGCAGTGTGTTTTTGCAGAGTCTCTGCAAAAGTTCCACAAACCTAAAGGATAAAACAGTTCTTCACGTGAGATGTGCCTAGCTCAGCAGAACTGTCCACCCCTTACCAGATTCTGTTCTCTTCTACCCTCTGGCACCAACTGCTGTCCAACTTGGGTCGCTTACTGCTTTGTTAGACTGTGAGGCCATGGGTATGGGTCTGCCCTGGGGTACAGGCACAGTGATGATGACTGCGACCACGGTCAGGGTGAGAAGCGACTAGTCAGGTATTAAGAGCTTTATAGCATGCTGCTGCCGTGAGTGTTTTACACAGCAGTTCGCTTTGGGCCCCACTGCTGTCACCAAGCCAGTAACTTGAAGATAGCAATGCACTGTCCCATGCCACAGGTGACACAGGAACCATCTCACTGAGCCAGAAACCCCCTGGATATTCTATAGGTATCCTTCACTGCTGTTCAAATGAACGTGAGTCCTAGAGGGATTTGGTGACTGGCTGTTCTTTACAAACAGGCAGGCTTCCCTCATCCATCACCAACAAGAGTTTTACTGGAAAGAATCTTTACAATTAGGCAGTAAGATTTTTACAGCACTACCTGCGTATACTACTTTAGCAAGAGTCTGCCACTGGGTATGCTATGAATATATTTTTTAAAGGACTTTGGATGCATTTAATGCTTTGTTCTAAGTAACTCCACTTGGATCTTACATCCTACAGACACTGAGGTCTCTTCTCCCCAGGTTACCTTTCCACCAAGAGGTGGGTCCTTGAGTAGACACCAAGAAATCCCGTGCAAGGTACCAGATAGCAAGTGGTGCTGCGCGTTTCAGTGTGGGCACGTTCACACAGAAAGCTCAGCCGGAGAGAAGCACTACTCCCTTCTTCCCAGCACCATCTCTTGTTGTCGTGCTGTCCCATTCCTCTCATAGTTACGCCATCAGTTAACCACCCTCCAGTTTCTGTTCAGAGCATTCCTGCAGTGAGATCTGCAGGGCTGAGCACAGCAGTCATGGTACAGCTCTGGGGGGCTGTTGAGGGCAGTTATTAACTTGCTCTACTGGGTCCTGTCTCTCCATACCCATGCTGATCTTTGAGACTTAACTCTTAATTTGTCTCTTAATTTGTTGCAAGATGATCTATGAATTCACAAGTTTTCTTGGACAAACCTAAACCTTTATGTTAGGGTTTTTACTTGAGGGGCTCAGCCAACTCAGAGACAGTGTAGTGTCAACTTAAAACATTTTAGGTGATGCAACTGCTCACCTTACATGTCTTGATGAATTTCATTTTTTTTTCCAGTATGTTTAAGGGTGGTTTTCCCACATAAAATGAACAATTCAAAACTGAGCACCCTGAAAATGAGTAAGCAAGGGAGCTTAATCATTCTTCTACTTCTAATCCTTCTGAGGTACATCGCTTTGAGAAATTTTGTAACAAAGATAAAACAATTCTAGACAGAACTCTTTTTTTTTTTAACTGACAACTACCTCTTAAGTCCTGCATGTATCAGTTCCTCTCATCTTATCTGATAAGTTTTTGTAGGGTTTCTTAAGTACAAAATGTATTTTAACTTCTTGCATTAAGTGCTGCCAACTCACTTTAGTATAAAAATGTGTTTAAGTCTACTTAGAACTGTCACACACTCCAATGTTACTCAAGTGAGTTGCATGCATTAATGTAACTTTTAAAGGCACAAGCCTTGTCCAATTCTGCCTGCAGAAACAACCAGACAACTTTAACAAATCCACACACAGAACCACAGAACGTCAGGAGTTGGAAGGGACCTCAAGAGATCATCCAGTCCAACCCCCCTGCCAGAGCAGGATCACCCAGACTAAATCACACAGGAACACATCCAGGCGGGTTTGAATGTCTCCAGAGAAGGAGACTGCACAGCCTC
>VZTU01019494.1:31501-43597 GCA_013400835.1 Zapornia atra | reverse complement strand
TTTTTTTTTTTCCCCCCCCCCAGACATCTATAACAGCCGTTCCTCAAAGTATCCCCCTCAAACTCACTGCACTCATGTGGAGTCCTCAAACTCTGCACAAGGTCTCAGCATAAATAATTGCAAGAGAGGCAGGCAATGTTAATTTACAGAACTGCATCTCTACGATAAGGAGAGAACTTAATACACTGCAATTAGTGATTTAGGAACCGATTCTGCCCAGGAAAGTAAATGGGAGCAGCAAGTATGCTGTAATCTTGAGGAAATGTTAAGCTTACTGCAGGATACTCACGGAATTGATTATCCCCTTAAGTGCTTGGAATCCTCCAGTGACAGGGAAGACTTGCTCTTTTGTGTCAGCAATTTTTTCCAGCTTTGGAGAGAAAATGCGTGCAAACACATGAATCATTTGGCACACTAAATTTGTCATGCTGCTTTTCACCCTTGTCATGTAAATGGATGTCTAAAAACAACTCCTATCAACTCTGCAAAGAGAAGGAAAATGTGTGTTCCATCACAGCTAGCTATGACTCTTCCAAATCGGAGGATTTACTACAACCTACTGCAGCTAACAAAAGGGTATAGTGGCTAGCCATTGTGACAAACCAACACACTAAAGAAATCTTTCAGGGCCTGTATCTTAGCAGTGGTTTCGTACCTCTTTCTAGAGTTACTTTCCCTGCTCGCTCCAGCTTCCATTAAAAAGCCTTTCAATGCACCTTATACAGTAAAGTCTTTACTAACCTTCTCTATTTGAGTTACTTTGATGGCACGAGAGTCGCTACAGCCTTCATTAGGACATATAACTCTGAAATAGCTTTCAGTCAATGAAAGACATGGATCCTTCTTTCTTTTTCTTATCCCAGTGCTTCCTGAAATTTGTCTGTAGCCACTCTGGTCACACAACCTGTAGTTTAATCTGGCTGCTGCCTTTACTGATAGGGGTTTTGCCTGCACCGTGTCCTGCTGGCAGCTACCTGTTTCTGACAGGTCTTTCCAGCAATGAAAGTGGTGCCCACGCACTACTTACATCTGTGCACACATCTGAGCAGCTGCTTTCTGAGTCAGAGAAGGCTTTATACTGCCTAATATAAGTAAAGTTAATTTTTGTGTTACTTAATATTAACTGTATGTAACCCTGTGACAAAGTACTGCCTAGTAGTCCAATATAGTAATGTTCTTACCTGTTCTTGTACGAAATCAAGGACACCAACGCAGTAAACTCTAGCTCCCAGCTCTCTGGAGGTCTTTGCCTGCCCCAAAACAGAACAGACTAAGCTTTTTTTCGTTCAACAGGCAGCACCCAAGCTCTTCAGAATATGGAGTACATTTTCACCTAGCACTCACCTCTTTCTCTGCATACAAGGGAATCTGACCATCTAGCTTGCCATCTGTCAGTGCAATGATGATACTAGAAAACCTTAAGGCTCCTTGTTTTGCAATTTGCACGTTGGCCTGAAAACAAAACAAAAAAAATATTTACCCATCTTAAAATTATGCCTGAACTTTTAAATGAGATGTAACTTCCAAATGAACGTAGCATCTGAAACACCACACGCCTCATCTTCAAACCCATCTCTCGTGACAATCCTCTGCTCCTTTTACATCACCACTAAGAAGGAAATCATCAGCCTTTTCCAGTGCTGGGTGAGCCCATCTCCAAAACACTGGGGTCACTAACTGATCGACGTTTGGAAATGCTTGATTCTTTCAGGACGGATACCCCAGGAGTTGTAAAGCTCGTTTCTCTTTAGATCCACCATAAGGTTTCCTTTGGTACTCCCCAGATTTCAAACACCAGTCAGTAGGTTCCACATATAAAAAGAATGGGTTAAATCTAAGTGGTTGGGTTGGGTTGGTTTTTTTTAAATGGCAACAATGTTCTGTTTGCCTGTCTTAGCCTGCAGGCTGCAATTACAAATGTAGCTCCACAGGCATAAAGGAGGACAGTGAGTTTCTATCTGTAGCAGTGACAGCTTAGACCCTTGCCTTCAGAGTCCAAGACTTCTAGTAAAATAGCAAAGGACACTTTAGATGTACATCTCAAGAAAATACATGCAGTTGGGAACTCTGTAATTCAGATAGTCCAAAATCAAGGCCATTTGTCTGTGCTGTAAACTCTCCCTAAGCACGTGCTGTAGAAGGCACTGCTGGGCTCGCAGCCCTACAGCGCTGTGCGTGACTGTTTACCATGTAATTGGTATGCTGCGTTAGCTGTTAAATTCACGACAAAGAACTGTGCTCTACCGCGAAGGACCGAGTCAAAGAAACTCCGTATGGCAATTTTCTGTGATGGCTAATCTTCTGCATGGGATTTGCATAGTATCTGGGCAATCTTGGGACTGCTTAGGAAAACAAAAAGATTGGAGTGTAACAGACTGAGGCATACAATGCATCCATTCATGTTACAGGTTGTTGCTGCTGTTATCCAGAGGGATAGATTGATTGCAAGATGAGTAAAGCCTACCTGCTTTAATCCTTCATGTATGTATGTGTCACCCGCTGGCTTTACCTCTCCCAAATCCTTAAGACCTTTCCTGATTTTCTCTCTGAAAGCAAAAAGGTAGAATAGATTGTTAGAGTGATCTTAAGTGGGGAAAGAGGTTAGTTTGTTGCTAGAAAAATTAGTGGTTTTTTGTGAAGGAGACTGGAAATTAAAATCTGTAAAATACATCATTTAGCCAAGATACCATAGGGAGGCAGATTTCCTATTCACAATGGAAGCAGCACTGTGGCAACAGATATTTTAGACCTAAAAAATGCAATATGCCTCAGTGAGTCAAAGAGCTAGAATCAAGTAAAATGCCTCAGACGGAGCAGATATCACAAAGAAGCAGCAGAGCCTCAGCATTAAATAGCCCAGTGGAAATTCTGTTATATTAAGTCAACTCCGTTCAATTAAATCAACTTCACTTCCAATCATGCTGCAATTAAAAAAGAAATCTCCTAAACCAGCAGTTCTAACTCTACAGAAATTTTCCACATCAATATGCAGGTAATTTAATGGGGTAGGACACAACTGCAAAAATTAAAACCTTCTCCCTTAAAAGTAAGTATCAGTAGGAAAAAGCTGCATTTGCAAGACACATCTTGTATCCATGGACAGGGACTAGGATTAAGGATAGAGTTTTTTCAATTTTTGGCTGTCACTACCTTTCTATGTGACCTCTGACAAGACATAAAACTTCTACAGGTTGTAAGCTCACTTAGTTTTGAGGATAAGGTTGTGCTGTGATTTCTCATGGGTCTCTAAATCATGTTTGACTGCGAGACACTTGCTTAACCATGATGGTAAAACCAGAGAAGCTAGTGGTAGCATGAAACCAATTACTTCCAATGCAATTAATGCGGGGGTGTGGAGGGAGGAGGGCCGAGAGATTTGAAAGGATCAAATTTGGAAGTTCTTAATGCTTACAAAAAGCTCCACTGAAGCCCGTGGAAGGCTGTGCTAGGAAAGGACAAGTAGGGACTAAGCGGGGAGAAAATATGGGCCAGAACATAGAGAAGACTAACAAATATAGGTGACAGAGGAAACCAGCAGGGGTGAGGAGACGGAGGGAAAATGCATTGCAGGATGCGTGAAAGCTTTCCTTAAGGCATACCAAATGAGAAAGAATGCATATGCCGCTCTGCCTGAATGCCACCCACTAGTCATTTGTTCCACTGAGGAGCTTCCTCTGTGCTGAGAAGCTCTGCTCCCAAGTACAATCCCTAGCTGTAATAAGCTCCCAATCACAGGATCAACCGATACAGTCGGGGAGGGGGGCGTGACAGAGCGAGAAATGTGGCATTGCATATATGGAAGAGAACAAGTTATGTAAGATAATGCAATCTGTTTGATCCAAATATTTTACATTCAGCATCTATAGAAACAACTTGGAACTGATTATGTATGAACGCAGATTATAAACCACATACTTAGTGCTTGCCAGAAATGAGTGGCAGCACATCACAGGCCTCAGTGTTCTGCTGCCAAGAAACAAGCAGCAACTGAAGTCCCAGTTTTCTGAAACAGATTTCATTTTGCAAAAATAGCTTCTGTACAATTGCTTTGGTTTTATTTATGTACAATGTCTTGTGACCCGGTCACACAGGAATCTCTGGTGTTTCCAGGCCTCTGCCTACAAGGGGTTCCAGGAAAATCTTTGGCAGCAGGAGCCTTTTTAGCTGCATTTAATCAGTCACCATCTTCTTCCCTTGGGACACATCTGTACTAGATAGACCCAGTCAGATGTGAACAAGTTCCCTGCCCTCTGCTCAGCGTTGGTCAGGTACAAGCAAGCCCTGCTCTAGATGTCACAAGGCTACAGTGCGTGCAGGACTTGGGGCAGCAGAAGGTGAGCCCCAGCAGACAGCAGGAGAGGTCAGTTCAGTCACCGCTCACACCCAGCCAGTTTGGGGGTGCGCAAAGAAGCTCGTGTCCGCCTGAATCATTCCGATAACAGTACTCGCTTTAGCCAACTGGCCATAGCTCTCTGAAGACCCTATTTTCAGTGCTCTCAAAACTCTCTCTAGTTCCCGTAGTATCTTTTTAGTAGCCACAAAGACCACAGAGGAGGTCTGGTTTTAAACTTCATCTGTGTTACATTAACGCGGAGCCATGACCTCAGTCTGGGTGTCTGGACATTACCGCAGTTCAGTTCAGTACCAGTGATAAAGGCTGAACGACCACTGGCTTCATGGTTTAAGCCAGGCAAGGGAGGGAAGTGGAAAAAGCAGAACAAAATCAGCAACTTGCAGCCTGTCTGTGTTTGTGCTGAATGAGTACAAATTTAATATCTCTTCCCCTCCAGCATATGCGCGGCATCACATCTCTGTTTTCTAGAAAAGGCGCATCTAATTTTTGATAGCTACCCTGTCTGTTCTCTCTTTTAAGCTTTGTAACCACTTCAGAAAATTATTCCAGCAGCAGTGAGACAAACACAGCCCTGGTGATGAGCTTTCCAGCATTCTGCTCTGTGGGCTCTTCTTAGCTCCTCCGTGAGCAGGGGCTGCAGACCTAAGCACAGAACCTCTGGACCTCGTCCCAGCACTGGACACCTAGGCCCCTTTGCCGAGGGAGGCTGTGCCCTGCGCGCTGCAAGGCACACCAGCCTAGCTCTAGCACTGATCTTTGCACTGCCCTCATCTATGCTGTGAGCTCGCCTTGCACCTCCATGGCCTCCCCGGGGCCGAGCACCACACAACGGACTGGAAACACCCCGCTCAGTCAAGAGAGACTGCAGAGCAGCCCAGCTTTGCAAATGACCCTAGAAACCAATGTAAGGTAAATGAAAATGTAACCACCTCGCCTCATCTGAGAACTGCTCCATGATTTCTACTTACTTCCAGGCATAAATGTACCTGTCTGCCTGAGTTCCAATACACCAGAGCAACTATCACCGGTTCACAGGGGAGGTTTCTCTGCATGAGCTCTGTTGCACCAAGATGTGAGCTTTTTAGTCAACTCAACAGGTACTGTTTCCATCACTGCTCAGTATTATCTCCTGCTTTAACCAAGTTTAATCAACACAATGCTGAGATCAGTGCTGTCAGCAGACAAGTGGTCAGACAACTGACGTTAAGGCACTGCCTCAATTCCTTGCGCAGACAGTGGTACAACCGCCACTCACTGGCAGCCCAACACAGGTAATAACATTTTGTTCTACCACAGCCAGATGTAGCTCACACCCCCATTTGAGAGGAATGACAATAAAGCTACAGACTGGTTACAAAGTACAACCCATCCTAGTTTGTCAGAGATGTGACACCATCTTTGAGAGTAAGAACCCTTAACAGAAAGGGACAGTCCTTTGCCTCAAAGGAAATAAACGTATCTTATACTTGGTAGAAAGCAAAGCATGCCAGAGGACTGAATCTTAAAAACCATTCAAATCCCTGCTTTTTGTTGGGGTGTTTTTTTGAGAAAATTTTGTGCTTGTACATTAATACTACAGAGGTTAGAACCAGCTGAAATTGTTGCATAAACCCCAGGTCATGGTGGTCCAGTCAAGCAAGGGGCTAGTGTGGCATGAAACGCTGTATTGCTATTAATATCCACGCAGTTTTAATTAGTGGTGTCCTGAGCTCTTTGGGATGGGGGACAGTATCTTATCTTCTTTTCCATGTTGCTTTCTGCGTATCAATGCGCTGCAATCTTGGATCGTTTCTCAGGGTGTGGAGAGTATGAGTGCTGGTAGGGAAACTGTGGTTCCCTGTAAGAGTATATTTATCATCAGGAACTAGGTTATGTGCCTGCGGGGCAACATACTTCATCTCTAACAAATACACACAAACAAAACAGGTACTTGGGTTTTGCTGCGAAGAAGGAAGCATAGTAACAGGAAAACACAAGGGGGAGGGGTGGGGAGGGAAGTGTTCTTTAACAAGAACAGTCACATCCCCAGCAAACAGCTGTCTGAACCCTGCATATTGGCCTCCTAGGATTTGGTGGGCATTCCTGATTTCAACACCTCTCAGACTACAGAGGACCCAGTGTCATTATAATGATTATTCTGCTTCCAACTTTAGGTGTCCTGCTTGGGCTCCAGGTGGAAAACAAGTAAATGGCTGACTGTACTGTGTCTCTCACACTCAGCAGAACATGCTCTCTGCGACTGCTTTAGTCGGGCAAGCTTCTTGAACCGAAGCAGAATTAGCTCGCGTGACCAAGGCTCAAGCTGCATAAAGGTCTTGCTACATTACATGTCTCCAAGCCATAAAGGAAGAGTCAGTGCTGCAGCAGGCTACAGACGTGCACAGTAAGGTATATAGTTGGTCACGTACCAGGCACTGAAGCATCCTATTTTTCCACCTCCACTAATACAAGCTTTCTTTAGCTCCCACAGGAGTTTCACCTAAGCAGTCAGCAGTACTACTCCAGGCCGTGGAGCTCTGTCAAATGCTGCAGAAGCACGTTTACAGACACCTGAAATTCTGCTGGCCAACATACAGTTGGCCAAAAGAGAGCTCAGATGATGCTGTGCCGTCTGGATGATGTTTGTAAGTGTATCTGCTTTTCCAAACAACTTGCTTCTTAAAAGTAGTAGCAAAATTGATACCCAAATGTGCACAAGTCTTTGTTTATGTGTAGCATACAACTTCCAGCTTAACTTCACAGGGGACACATCCATCTCCAAAATGGAATATAACCATTGTGAGATGTCTTTGCCATCTGGGTGTTATTTTTTTCTATGTATTTATTATAGCAGTGTGGGTACTGTGGCTAACAGTGACTTCTGTTTCAAGAGTTATTCATGTAGAACTGTTCATAGTCACAAAATATTTGGTGATCTAGGGGCTTCAGGCTATAGCATGGGTTTCTTTATACCCACAGCTTTATTATGCAGGAAAAACCACCAAAAACTTTGTGCAAACAATTAGAAGCATAAAGCTTTCAAAATGAAAAAGACTCCCTAACTTTGAACTAACTGCTGGGAACGAATTGTGGTTTCCTGACATTAGCAAATAGCAAGTAAGCAAGAAGAAAAACAGCCCTGCGAGTCCAAAATGCACACAAAAACCCCAAGGCCATAATATCCCATAGTCACTCACATATACACACCCATCCCCAAAACGGCACTGTGTTTTGCATCCTCATCTTTTGTTTGGAATGATAGGAGTTACGCTTTCTAAGGCCTTTTCCACTGCTGACTTCTTTAATATTTAAAGGGACAGCTGTTCCAACTGTATCTATCCATTCTCACCTACCTACATATGGTCACGGTTATGTATGCGTCCTCCTTCATTCTCCTTAAATTCCTCCTAAATAGTAAGGGTAGTAATTTCCCTTCTCCTACCATGCTCATAAAAGCATCAGCAAGCCTTACATGAACCAGAAGCCCCACTAACAAGCTCCCTAGAACTCAAAAAGGCTCTTCCTATGTCTTAAATGAGGCTTCCGAGAAAAACTTGCCATGGCTTAAAGCTTGCCACAGACAGGAATGAACAAGGCACTTGTGTTTCTCTGTGGCAGGGTTCTCCTGCTCCACCCAAGCATTTCAAGTGGTCTGTGTAATATCAGTGCTGACTCTCCGAGCCTGATAAGGAATAGGGCCCTGACGGGGATTAAGGGCCTATTGAAACTGAGAGAAAGGATCTCATTGACTTCAGCAGTCCTCGGAACAGGGTTGAGTGTCCTCTCCTGACCTCTCTCTAGCCATCTGGAAAAATGGCTTGTAACTTTGTCTCTCCCCACAGAAAGCAGATCCAGTATCCAAGTCCTGGTGGGGTAATGTGAGAGTTTGGCCGTTCTCAAGTCAGACCGCTTATTAAATGCTAAAACAGGAGGGGCTTAGAACCAAATCTGTAGACAGCCCACTTCCCTATTTCCAGTATGTCAGCCATACATTCTGTAGCGTGACACATTTGTCTGCTGCCAGTGACCAGTCTCTTTGGTAAGTCATGGACTCGCTACTAGGTGTCATTTAAAGGAAAAAAATCCCACAAAAACCAGAAAAACCCCCACCCACACAGCACACAAACTGACTATGGCAGACCACATTTTGTATTGATTCTACTGGAGAGAGCAGAAAAGAAAAACTACCTTACTTCCACCCTGCCACAATTCATTAAAATGATCTCTAAATGGTTTGCCTACGTGTTCAAAATGCAAAGAGTTGTTCAGAGTGGTTAGCTTCTGGACAGAAGGAAGAGAAAGAGAGGAGGTCACCATGCTTTTGAGAAGGCTGAAAGCGTATTGAAGGGCTCTGGAGGAACGGCCTCTGCTGAAAAACACCCATTCCACAGTATTGTTTTCCAATTCCTGTCATCTCAGCAGCTAACCTTGCGACAATCTCTTCTCTACCTGATTTTCTCCCTTGGTTCCCCCCAACCTGTCCTTCACCCATCCTAGCTGCTAACCCTTATTTGCTGTAGAAATTGAAGTGAGCACCCTTGAATAGTGCTCCCTTTGAAAGTATCAACTGAAGGGAAGGGTTCAGGCACATTCAAACATCACCAGAGTGATAGAAAGATCTCACACCTTTCAAGTGGCACAAACTCCATTGTCTGAAACTGATTTTGAAGTCGTCATCTGAAAATACGAAATTAAATACCTACCATATATGACATTAAAGGAAATACTAATTTACCATTGTATGCTTTACCTAGAAATGAAAAAACACCAAAGACTTATCTAGAGACACTGCTTTACAAAACTAAAAGCAAGAATAATTTCTCTTGCTGTGCCAAGAAAGATGCAGTCACGCAGAGAATAAACAGTACTCGCGGTTGTCTTGCAAGGCAGTGGCATAGTTCACAGCAAGAATTTGTTTGCCATCAGTCTTCTCCTTCCTTTTTTTACTAAGCTTTCCATTGCCATGCTCACAAAATTACATCCAGCTCGGCAGAGAGGCTTCATGACTGGCCACCACTTAAAGGTATTGGTTATTATTCAGTATCTGTTACTGTTCCCCTGATTACATCAGAGGCCTTGGTGGGGGAGGAGGGAAAGGGAGAATTAAAAAAGCAGTGCACTAACCTGTCTCCAGTTAATGGCATAATGACGTGTGCCTGGGTGGAAAATACGATAAACGACAATCTCATCTTGGGGCTTTTAAAACAGGGAAAGAGGGAAAAAAATACATTTTAGACAAATGAAGAGAAATGTACAGACAAACAGCATTTCATTCACTTATGCATGTTTCATCAGTGTCATCTTTATCCTCCAACTTCCAAAGAACTCCTTGTGAACTACAAAGCCAGAATGAGAGGAACTACAGGCTTTTTGCCTGTCTGCCCCTTACCCAGATGCTTTGAGAATGAAGTAGCTGAATTATTGTGTTGCCCAACTAGGTTCCAGATCAAGACGTGCTAAGCTTAACAGTAACAATCTCGTGCAACCCAACTGAAAGTGAACTTCATAGGCTGTGATCTACCAACGTGCAGAAGGTAACACATCCCTTTATGTTTTCACGGACAGCTGGTGTAAAAAAGAACTCAGCAACATACTTGGGGTACCCTCCATGTCGGGTTTAGTTGCCAGTTGGGGTTAAACCATGACAAATGTCTATCAGCATTCATTAATCAGGTTAATGTTACTAAAGATGTAACACTTGTAAAGATGAATGACCATACATTTTCAGTTCACTTGTCAATGATGCAACTTAATGTTATTGACATTTGGAAATAGAAATATTGGTGAGACTTTGCCTGGAACTGCACAGATCCTGCATGTAAGATCCAGTCTTTCAGTCTGTCCATAAAACTCAGAATACAACATTGTGAGATGCTCGAAATTGAACTACAACCCAAGGCGTGGGATTATTAGTCATGTTAGTTGCTGCAAGCAGTTGTCAAACAAAGGAAAATACTTGCAATCCCAATCTCTGGTAATTGCATCACTGCCTAGTCCAAGTACTGTGAGACTTCCCTCTTTGAGATGCAACTCTGTGCGTAATAACTCCAAAGTTATTGTCTAGGACATCCACAGACCTGTTCTCACAAGACATTCTGTTTCTTTTCCACTCTCCAGCACTCAAGACACTGTGATGCTGGAGGAAGACTGTACGAACACAACTGTTGGACACCATAGCCCTGCCAGGCACCAGCCTTTGAGAACAAAGATAATCAGTGTGCAGCACTGTTACTGTCAACAGGCACATTACAGACAAGTCAAACTGAAGAGCAGATGCACCAATAGGAATTAAATTCTTCAGGTGAGGACAGAAGGAAACTGCTACGAATTTGTTCTATACCTTCTTCCTACAACTCCTCTTTTCAATTTAAGAAAGGGCAAGGTCAGATTACTCCATGCCCAACTCTGAGAGTGTACCTGAAGGCTCATCAGCCTTCAGAGGCACTGCAGCCCCATCAGCAAAACACATGGGGAGATGTACTGTCCAGGCTCACAGAAGAGCCCAGCAAGCATCAGGCTGTGAAGGGTTTGTGCACCTAAGGCTGAGCACTTGGCACCAGGACACGGAGCTGCTTGTGAGCTGGACTGTCTGGCTCTGTGCTGTAATTGATCCTCCACCGGTGCAAAGGGTCAGCAGTGTAACTTAGTGGCTTTATTTTGGCTAACACAGCCAGGCCACTACACATTAACAATTTTGCAAAAAGGAGCATCATCTGGCCATAAAAGGTGATGAACTGAAGGATTTACAGTGAACAAGCTGTGGGAGCAAATGTATTTTTTTACCACTCACTGAAAACAAGCGCTACTTTGGTATTCTGAGGCTTGTTTTGGTTTGTCCCAGAGCTTACAAGATAACTTTCAACAGCTTGTGTTACCTACATAGTTTAGAGAAGATTTGCTTTTTCCAGGATGAATGCAAGCTACATTTAATTATGCAAACCTAATTGTACCCCTTTATTAGCAAGCCAAGGTTAGAACTGCCCACTGCACTTCATTTTCCTTAGTAAAGCATACTGTGATATTGGAGGGTTTCCTTTGTTTTATTCTTTGGGGTTTGCCAGGGATTTTTTATGCAAAATGCTGCATCCCAGTTATCCTCAGCTGTTTGCACAAAGTACAGTTAGTGGGTATTTTACAGACACCGTGGCTGGTCAGTTGATTACATCCATGTACAACAAACGAGCTGGTACCATGGCATAAACTTCCTGACTGTTTCAGCTTGAATTTTAACCTGCACCATGTATTTACATATATACAGACACGTATTCAAATTGCTTTTGTTACAGAGATCTTCAAAAGAAGTATACAAGACTCCATCGGAAACATGAAGTGTGGCTTATGAAAAAAAGTTTAAAAATTCATAAAATTACATCTGAGAGCAAGTTGGGAGATTATTAAGTACTTAAAGATGCACACTACCACCCTTCCAGCGAGCTTGAAACATGAGAAAACTAAGTTTACAACGTTTCCCAGCAATTTTGGCACGCACAGCCAAACTCTTTACACTCCGGTGAAACACATCTACCGAGCCTCACAGCGCCTCTGCCATCACATCCCAGTGTTACGGAAGCCACAAGGAGCAAAACGCACCTCACAAATCTTTCCGTCAGCTGCTCTACAAAGTCAAATATCTCCTGCCAGTTCTGCGCTACGCTCCCGGACCTGAAAAGGAAACAAAAGCGCGTCAGAAGGCCCGGAGCGAGGGGCGCCGAGTTCAGCCGCAAGTCGCGCACCGCGGGGGTCTCTGCTCTTCTCTCCCCCCC
>VZTU01019494.1:5572-30536 GCA_013400835.1 Zapornia atra | reverse complement strand
GGCGGCTGACCCCGGGTTCGCGGCCCCGGCGACCGGGCCCGGCGGGAGCCTTCCCCCGCTCTCCGCGAAGGCAGAGCTGCGGCGCCAGCCCCGCTTCGGAGGCAGCGGCTGCGGGCCGGGCGGGCAGAGACGGCGGGTCCCGCAGCCCGGGGAAGCCCACCCGTGAGCGGCCACCGGGGGAGCGGGCGCGTCTCCCCCCTGCCCGCGCTCTGCTCGGGTTTCGTGCCAAGTTTAAAAAGCTCGGAGAGCTGACAGAACTGATTGCGACATGCTCGGAGTACGTGATTGCACGCTAACAATGAGAAGGCGCAGCCGAGCCCCGTGGCTCTGAGCTGCCCGTACTTGGGGGGCTGGCAGCTTCTCTTCCGCTCCCCCAACCCGCTTCCTCTCCGGGACTCGGGGCTCGGCCCGTCCGCTCCGCTAAAGCCTTGCGAGGGGACGGGACCGGCATCCCTGGGGCCGGTTTGGTGGCGGCGGTGGGTTTTTGATGCATGCGAGTGTTCTCTGCCGAGGGGCCCGGTGTCACACCCCTTTTCTCGGCCGGCAGGAAGCTGCCGCACGCCGCGCTACAGCCGTGCCCGTGGGCCGCGTCCTGGCTGCCAGGAGCCGGCTGCCACAGCCCCGGGCTGTGCCTGGGGACTGCGCACGCGGGGGCCACCGAACGAACACAGCTACAATAGACTTCGCAGGACTAAATATAGAGCGGACATGTGGTCCGGAGCATAAGCTGGATCTCTCGCAGCGAACATGAGGCACTGTGGAAAGCGTCACTTCATGCTGCAAGAGCATTATCCTCCCTGGTTTTCCATCTGCGGTCTCAGATTTTCACGTTAAGTTCAAACGTGTTTAATAACCTTAAAATACTGTCTGAAGGCTAAAAAGATGCATGAATTTTGTGCAAAGAGAAACACCAGTCACATGACCAGCTGCATAAACCAAAATTATCCCATAGTTATAAATACATGTCCAGCCTCTGCTCCTTTGTTTCCATTCTAGACTTTTCTCCTGGAGCTCTATGTGACAAGCAATTAAGAGGTCTTGAAATAAAATTGATTATTCTCTTTTTGTTCAGCATTTGTGTGCCCAGTGCTTTGTTTTAATGGCATCTGCTTTGAGTGGCTTTAATTTATGGTGGACTGCATTCGCTGCTACGATGCACGGCAGCTCAAGACGCAGGGCTCTCAAGCACCAGAGACCTCAGGAGACTTCAAATTAGGACCAGACTCGGTATGCTCTCTCATAACATGTTGAGTTACATTTTACTAGCCAAGTAATGTGCTAGAGCTCTCAAAAGCCTGCCTCCCATCATAACATCAATCATAGGAGCAATGAGTCAATAAGACTTTCCAACTGTGGAAAGATAAAACACAGTTCAGAGGTGCCCCATGCCTTGTGACAAAAAAAAACCTGTTTCCTTCTGAATCTGTCAGTTCTGCCTTGTGGTGGAAGTGGCCAGAGGGTGACATACGCAAACAAATACCACCCCCCAGCCCCTGAAATTACAGGCTTCTCCTATCATCCACCAAATAAATTTTTCATGAACCAGCATGAGTTTGTGACTGGCAGTAAGCTGTCATGGCCTTGTGGCTTTTATTAAATTAATGTTTTATGAGTCTATATAGAGGATATTACCTGGAACCCTACCATTTGTTCCCAAGATGCTCTTTCCTTATTTCCTCATAGTAACTGTCTCATTTCTTAGATGGACCATCTTATTTACATTTCCTTTCCAGCAGGCACCACTCCACTGTCTGTAACTTGGCGAAAATTCCTCATGCTGCCAGGCATCCTGCTGGCATACAGAGGTTCGGGTGCTTCAGAAACCTACTTGCCAGACATGCTGCCGCCGCAGGCATTGCAGGGCACAGCCCCAGAGTGCAGTGGAAGGCCTGGTGCACCGGGAATACAGGTGAGGAGGAGGGTAGTGATCCTCTCAGGATTTATGTTGTACATATCTGAATTTCCCAGAAGCACAGCTCACCCAGCAGCTGCCAAACCGCAACACAGTGCCTCACAGCAAGCGGTGCTTTGCACCAGGAGGAGAAATAAAGTGCATCTTTGATTCAAGGGGAGTCACTGAATCAAAGTTTTAAGGAACTACATTATTTGTAGTTCCCTCTGGCAAGAACCGAAGTGATGTGGCTGTTCAAACAGCACAGCTTACTGCAAGCTTGATCTGTTAATGGGATATCTCTTCTACTATGGACATAAAGGCCGGCATCCTGCGCAGGAGAGTCCAGACAGCACAAGCCTCATCGACAGGTGAGCCAAGTACACCAGGGCCTCCGTCGCTCAGTCAACATCTTTCCTGTTCATGCATGATAAAATACAAGAAGCATTCCGTGTCAGTCACGCCAGCGGTAAGCTGGCAGAGTTGATATGTTTAACATCCAACTTCTCCTTGTCACTTCTACCAGACAGGTTTCCCATGCTGGATTGCTCACTGGAATGACAGAACTCCACACAGAATTATCAAGTGGTTTCTTGTTAATGTGGCTCACAATGCAGCCCCACTGCTGTGGGATCAAGAGAGTTTTCAGTCCTAACCTGTACTGTATCTGCACATCTTAGTCTACCAGCGATTGAAAGTGTCACACCAACAAGAAGGGATTGGTTTTTGACCGGGACAACCACCTAACACGGATCATGTAGCTCTCACGGGAGCGTGGGTTAATCAGATGCACCACTGCTCCAAGCAGGATCTTCAGCCCCTTCCCTCTGCAAGGGGAGCTGGGAAAGTCATAGTCAAGGGTGGCCTGCCAGAGACCTTTCGCTTCATCCCACTTCCTGATGTCTCTGGATGGTTCCCTGCAGGCGTGGTGCTCTGACCTGAAACATCCATGTCAGAATGGCTTCTCCCTGCCGATCCAAACATGAAGCCAAGCCTCAGTGTGATGCAAGTTGGAAATTTCACAAAAGTCCATGGACCAGCAGTGATTTATGTCAGCCAAAGATCTGGCTCATGAAGTTCTTAATGTCTTTGAGCTAGCAAGGCTAAAGGGTAAGTAAGCGGTATTTTACGGTCCCTCTGGATGCACAAAACACGGAAGATTAAGGACCGAGCAGCCTGTGCTTTGCCAGAGACCCAACAAAAGCGAAGGCTGATCATCCATTACGTCTCAGAAACTCGATGCAGAGCCGACCTCTCCCCCTCTCTGCAGAGGCGTGCAGTACAGCAGAGCAGGCTTTCGGAGGGCTTCCAAAACAATCTCGCCTCAGCCTTCAGAGCTGCACAAGTCACTCCCCAGCCCTAGGAGCGCTTGCTTCGCCTGGGAGTATGTGTCATGTTATCCAGCTGTTGGAAATCTTACTTGAAGCACATGTGATCGACTGTTTGTAACAAGACGCCCCTGCCAGCTGGGGATCTCTGGTAGCCAGGCTTTGCACTTTTCTTGTTTCCAACTGTGTGAACTCCTCTTTCAGCCTGCGGTTTCTGCTGACGTAGCACATAAATCATGCCTGTTTTGCTGGGGTGGTCGGACGAGAGGGAGATAGGCACAGAGGTACCGGCCGATAGCTCGTGGCTGTTCACACGTGTTTGGATTCATTCGCACAAGGGCCCAGGGGCCTCCTTTCCCAGTTCTCAGAACTTGTTAGAGGGTGCGTGCCTCTCTCCTTCCTCCTCCACTGCCACAGAGACGGCTAACACTGGAGCTGCAGTGCGTAGCCCCAGCGGGATGGGTGTTTCGCGCTGTGTGACACCAACACAGGGCGCTGCGGCTGCCCTGACCGCCATTTGTGCACCAACCATCAGAACAACAGACTGTGGAGCTGAGGGGTGTGCTGCCAGATGTTCCCTATCTTCCAAACTCCTGCTGCTCCCTCCAGTGCCCTGGAGATACTTGTATATACCCCAGGAGCTGGATGGGGTGTCAGCAGCTTGCCAGAGCTGAGAAGAACATGCTACAGCAGGAGGAGGCCAGTCCTCAGTTTCTTGCCTGTATCAAGGGATCAAGGCCCACTGCAGAACCCCTCCCTGACACCGGGCAAATCTCCCGCTGGCTCTGGGTATTGGGTCCAGACTTAGAGTAGCAACAGCTTCCCCTCACTCCCTGTCCCATCAGTCTCCAGGGAAGCTCGCCCACATGAGGACCCCTTTTACATTGGTTCCATGTGCATGGCATTCACCAGCAGCCAGGACAGCAGGGAAAACAGAGGAACTGGGGAGAAACCGTCCTCGGGCGCTTGGTACATGTGAGGCTGACAGCTCTTGGCAAAGCTCTGTAAAGGAAGCTCTCTCAAACCGTGGGCGTATCTAAAACTTCCTCAAGTGCTTGATGATGGCTGGTTCCTTGCCCACGTTTCCTACCTCTCAGAAATGATCCTGCTGCGTTTCTGTCTGCTGGGTCAGTCTGGTGGAAGAAAAGCAGGTCTGGCACTACTTGTCCCACGACACATAGCTCAGACCTCCACATGGCAGGAAGAAACCACAGCGATGAGTCCATGCTGCTGCCATTGCAGGACCCTCGGGTTGTGCACATCCTGGCTTTGGAGATCACCACCCGTCTCACAGTTGCGCAGCACCTCTCAGCTTTGGGACATGGCCGGCTCAGACCTGGCAGATTAGCAACAACAGAAAACTCCACGAGTGAACAGAGAACAGCAACTCAGGAGGTAGTTTTTTGGGTTTGGGGCTTCTCACCTAACACTAAGGAGTCATATTTTAGCCATGACATTTTCACAAGGCAGAGAACAAGTGGTTATACTTCTGCTGAGGATCTTTTCTTCCACGTGCAGCAAATAGAGATAATGAAAAGGAAGGTGTTGGGTATTTTGGAGCAGGGGAATCTGTGGTCATTTAAAACAGGACTCTTAAATACAGCTTAGAAATAACCAGCAACAGAAGATTTTCAAGTTTTCACATAGAAGGCTGATGCACAGCAGAATGCTAAGTTTACTGCCAAGATTTACTGCAGAGACAGTAGTAAACTGTACAGTGTACAACACGTATGGTATACAACTCCCTTCTCTTTTACAGCACTTGCAGATGATTTCTCCACATGTTGTCCTTTAAGATCCACCCACTCCCACCTTCTTTTTGGCCCAGACTGGTTGGGAAGACCTTCAGCTAGTGGTGCTTGTGCCAAACCAAACTCAGCATAATTTCCAAAGCTGGAGCAGGAAGTCGACCTGTGACTTCAGGGTAACCTGGCTGTAAGCCTGGCCCTGCCCTTAGATGCTTGTTAATGCTGCCACAGAAAGATGGTGCTCAGTGATGGGAAGTACTTCACTGCTGCAGCAAGGCGACCCTGGCGGGAGGAGAATGCACCATTGGGCTTAACCAAAGTTGGCAACCGCACAGGCTGCCTTTTCTAAGGGCTACAAAGGGTCAGTAGGTCTCTGTGGCTCGTTAAATTCCATTCCAGTCCAGGGAGGCTTTGTACAACAACTGTGGGGCAGACCGCTTTCTGCAAGATGCTCACCAGTTGCCAAAATCTTGTCTGGGTAAAATTTAACTCGTGCGCGTGTGCGGCTGCAGTTCAGAATAATTTAATATACTTTCTGATTAAGGTCTGGGTTTGTCATTCGTGCTGCAGGAGCAGAATGTAACAGGAGGGCCAAAGGTGTCCCAGTCCTTCTTCTCACAGCTCCAGCAATGCCACGAGTTCTTCGTGGCACCCGTCTTCTCTGAAGTGACGGTGCTGGTAACGTGGTGGCAGGCATCACCCACCCTTTGGGACACTTGGAGCTGTATGAACCGAAGCGAAGGAGAGGAGTGACACTGATGTGAACCATTGAGCTGCTCCAGCTTAAACCAGAATTTGACTCAAGGCAGCTCACAGGAAAATATTTTTCTTCTACCATCACAGGTTATAAACAACACGTGGAAGTTTCATGCTTTGCAAAAGGAAAGAGAAACCAGAGTGACTCCCCGAGTTATACAACGTGCAGCAGTTACTCAGGAGCTGCCTCCTGGAGGATTAGTGATACAAATCCCTTTTCCCCATTGCAGATGTAGCCTCGTGGTCTGTGCTCGTTCCGTAAATCAGTGTATAAATGAATAAATAAAGAGGATAGCATTAAGTAACACAGGAACTCTCATGTTAGTGTGGCATTGCATGTATCATCCAGATGGAAAGTATCTGTCTAGACAAATCTGGGAATTATGCAAGCTCAGAATTCCTGAATAACCATTCCTTTCCAGCATCCTTAAACAGTTTGCAATACCCACTGAAAACACCAAAAACACGTGGGGGAACAACAAAAAACAAGAAAACCCATCTCAAATCCAAAACTAGGAAACCTAAATATGAGCAACAGGTTGGGTCAGAGAAGCTACAAATGTGAGAATACGGAGTGATGTCACTGGTATGTGTGCATTGGACCAGTGGCTGCCTACATGAGCCAGGGATGTTAATTGGCACTCATTCCTGGTCCCGGCAGAGGTGGAGAAGGCCCCATTGTTTCCTGGCATGGCTGTCTGCTGGCCGATTCCCTTCACATGGCACAGAGCTGTTTGTTTCTGCTTTTTCAGAGCTGTTTGTTTCCACTATGCTTGGATAAGCAGAAGGAATGAAAGCAGAGAAGGAAAGATGGGCTGTCCCAGTGCAAACCATCCCAGAATAAAAATAAATCCCTCTTGGCCTGGGAAAGCAAAAAACAAAGCATAGAATACATCAAACTTCTGCTGTGCCCCAGGAGCCACTGCTGGCCCAGAGCAGCACCGAGGGATCCCTTGGGCTGGGATTTCAGCACAACTCCAGAGCTGTAGTGACCCTTTTTGGTCTTCTCAGGAAACAACGGCCCAACTGGAGATGATGGAGGATAAAGTAGCCAAGAACTCTCCTTGGAGAACAGCGCACCCCGTAAAAGCAACACCACATTTCTGAGTATATGAAGCTGGGCAGGGTGGAGTGAAGCATATGCAGGTGTGAAACAGGCCGCAATCCTACTGCCACCCAGTTTGTGACCTTTTATCATTGACTCTGGGGGAAAAGGTCACACTTCATCTAGGGCCCATCCAAACAGAAATGTCTCTTTTGTTCTGTTTGGGGTCACACTGGCTGAAAAGAGACTGACGTTCATCTACCTAGCCTGACCTCAGTGGGGCGGCAAAGGAGAAAGGGAACTTCTGCTGTGAAGTCAGTTACATCTTCCTGGGCTTGGTAGAGAAAGAAAAGAACAATTGGGAGGATAAATTACAAAACAACTGCTTATACCGCTGTTTGGGTCAAATCATGTAAATATTTATGCAGAGACAGCTTTGCAGGGCCAGCGAGCTGCAGCAGGACTCCCCCTGACAGCGTGCACGAGCCACTGTTGGATCAACAGCCTGAAAAGCAGATGTGCCAATTTCCTGTATTTGATGATGATGGGTCCTAATTACACCAGAGCTGTGGCAATGTCCTTTCTTATGTATGACTCTTAATTTTGTTTCATGAAGTCATCTGTGCAGCATTCTTCCGGCATGCAGTCGTGGCCGAGTGACAGTCACGAAGAGATTTGTGCTTAGCAACAGCAGCGGGCAGCGCCTGAAACCTGTGAGCCTTGTTCGTACCGGGGGCTCTGGGCACCACCAAGCAGTGTGCAGGCCACACACGGCTCCTCTTCGCCATGAGCATTGTAGCCATGGTGGAGTGTGAAATCCATTCCTGTATGAGCTGTGTACATTGCTGAGGTCCAGGTGTCTCCGTAAAGATACAGTTCAGCGGAGTGTGAGCCTTGGCAGGGGGTAGGTGGCACTCACGGCCAGTTACCGACAGCTCCGTGTCAGAACACAGCACTTTGCCCATGCTCTGACCAAACATAACCCATCTACAGTCCACCCAAAAGCCAACTGGGACCTGGGTCTGCTCCTTCGCTTGCTTTACCCCTTGTAGGTTATAGAGGATAGGGACCAGGGAGGCATCTGCTTGGGGGGACCATTAAGCAAGGAAGTGGGGTCTCAGCAGAGATTTAGAGATGCTGTTAGTTTGGGGGGTGATGGCAGGGAATTTTCTACCAGGTGAGATTTACTTGGTGGCTGTTGCTGGTGCTTTTTTCACAACTTTTCATGGTTCCTGGGTCTTTCTCCGGGGGTGTAGGGGATGTCTTCATTCCCCATTTTTTTGCCACTTTCTTTGGATTTTTTTCTTTCTCCTTTTTCCTCATTTTTTTTCCACCCATATTTTGACATGTCTTCCAATTTTGGAGCTTGCCAGGAGAGGATTTCTTTACCTTGTTTATTTAGATAGGTAATTTATAAGTTTTGGAGAGATTTTATAAGTTTTGGGGTAGTGGTTTGGTATTTTGTGGTGGCTTTTTTTGAGGAAACACTTGGGGATCTAGCATTTTATTTATTTTTTATTTAATTTTTTCCTTCCCTTCCTCCCCCCAGCAACTCTGTGGGGTTTGGGCATTTATCTTTTTACAGGGTTTCTGCTTAGGTCGGGGTCACTGCTCCAGATTGCTCCTGGGGCCACCTGCAGCCAAGAGCAGCTGTTGGGTGTTACCTGACTGTGGGGCTGAACCCTGAAGGCTTCTCCTCATTGCTGGTTATCACTGGGGGGTTGTGCTGTTGCTGTGTGTGCAGGGGAGTCATGCTTTGCAGAGCAGGGAGAGCTAGAAAAACTGCTCCCAGAAGATTGGAGCTGGTGAACTGTATGAGGACTTGGTCGCTGCCCCTGCTGCTGGAGAGACCCCAGCTGCCCCAAGTGCTGGCACCGTGGTGGCTGTGGAGGAAGGGCTGGAGGAGGTGTGGATGGGGCTGCATAGCACCAGGAGCTGTGGGTGAGGTGGTGCCAGACCTGCTGTGGGGGTCTGTCTGCAGGTAAGAGCTGGGGTGGTGTGGGAGGGGGGTTGGCTGGAGGTGGTGCTGCCCTGAGAGGTGGGTGAAAGCTCCAGTGTGGGGTGGGTCAGCAGTTTGTGCCACCTGGCACTTGGGGAAGGTTTACTCTGCTTTCTGGTCTTAATGGGGAGAAGGAGCCCTGCAATGTGAGGCTCTGAGTACTGAGGACAAGGTGATGTTTGTTAGAGAGTCATTGGGAAGAGTGAAATGGCTCAGATGGCTGCTAGCCTTGAGGCCTACAAGAGATCTTTGTGCCACAGCAAATGAGGAGCAGAGGTTCTGCGTGTCTGTGTGGGCACCTGGGAAGTGGAAGGAATGCTGCAACAGATACAGGCTCTTCAGGAAAGGGATGAGGAGGAAGGGGAGAAGGATTTTCCTTCACACACAGGAGCGGTTGTGAGGTGTGGAGTTACCTAGGGGACTGGAGGACAAGCTGGCTGTGTGCTAGATGTTGGGATGGGAGGGCAGCATTGTGCTGGGCTGTGGCAGCAGGATATAAAGAAACCCTGACTCCATGAAGGCAGCTGAGCCCTGGGGCAGGGCACCCCAGAGAGGTGCTATCTGCACCCTGGGAGAGGTGTAAGGTGTGACTAGTCATAGTCCTGAGCTTTGGTCTGGACTTGGTGATTGCCGTGGCTTGAGCAGGAAGCTGGACTGTCCGAGGTACTTTCCAACCTGGTCGAGGGGGTTTTCCTCCTTTGGCTCTAAGATACGGTGTGCCTTGGCTATGCAGATCTTCAGCTTGGCTGTGGTCCTGGTTTTTGCTGCCTTGTGTAACTTCAGGTTACTGAAAACTTTCCAAGCAAATTGCATACTCCAGTCAAACCTACTAGAGGATGTGCCTGGTGAAACCCCAAGTTTACAGAGTACCCTGAGGTTTCTACGTCAGTCAGTCTTCTTATTCATTCTGTTGTCAGAGGCTGCAGGGCAGGAAGAGTACTTGTGGGTGTGTTTGCCAGCTGAGTCATGGCTGTGACAGGTAGTGTACCAGCGGAGCCATGCTGATAACTCAGGTGTAGTCAGTCTTACCTGCCCTATATAAGCAGCTTTTTTGTGCATCGGTGTGACTCTGCTGGCCTTCAGACAGGAGTGATGGTGTTTAAATATGCATGGCTCTGGATTACCCTTTTCCTTAGTTCCTCCATTTCTCAACACAGGAGCAGAAGTTAAGCTAGCAAGCAGTCCTGATGTCCTGCTCTCTGTGCTCACCGAGGCTATCCTTTCTTTCTTTCTTCCTATATTGCAGTTATGGTAGGTAGGTAGAGGTGGGACAGTGTTTTCTGGGTTTCCAGGTTGCATTTCAAACAGTGGTGTTGGCAGAGCATTAAAAATTATTCTCTAGTAGTGTCTCTTTACCCAGAGGTGAGCTGGTGAAGCAGCCTTGTAAGGGTTCTGTGGGTTTGGTGCCTTGGAGATAGTAAATCCTTTGAACATGGCTGCTGCTGAATGAACCTCTGTGGACTGCCGTGATGGTGAAGGTGACTGACTTGGCTTAGTTGAACCCTGGCCAGCAGCTAAGTGCAGGATGTGCTTGCTCAGCCCCAGTGGGATGTGCACCCCCAGCCTACTCAACAGAGAGGGGTGAGAACCAGAAAAGGCCTCGGCTCTGTGTAAGAGTCAGCACTAACTGAAACATCCCTGTGTTACCAGTACTTTTTTCAGCACAAATCCTAAACATAGCCCAATGCTAGCTGCTGTGAGGGAAATAAACTCTATCCCAGCCAAAACCAGCACATGTAACAATGGCTTTGGGGAACACTTATAGTTCCCATACATTACTAGCCACCGGAAAAGATGCTAAACTGTCCTCCTAATGGGCAGTACTTTAGTATTGAGGTCTCCCGGATGGGGGGGGGGAACCCCCAAAAACCTGCATTATAAAGTAAAAGGTTTGTTCAGCAAAGGTAAATGAGGAGCAAAATAGCTCGTGGTACCAGGGATGGCCAGTGTACCTCTCTAGTGTGCTTGCAAAGCGCAGCTCGCCTTGTGCTTAAGGCTCAGAAGCTGATTATGGGGGAAGGCTTGGTGATGTGAAACCCTCTACTCTTTCCTGTGTGACACCCAGCTGGTATCTGACTGCTTGATCTTGAGCTTTCCTTCTGTGCAATTGTGACTTGGCTTCTGCTATTGTTTTGCTCCTGGGATGTTCAGAAAGCAGTATGCAGTGAGGCCTGATCTCTCCAGGCTCTTCTGCAGTGCTGGTAGCTATGTGCCACTCCTGCTGGGGATGGATGGATGGATGCCTTTGTTATACCCATGTTTCCTTGGTGATGTCCAGCACCCAGTTCCTGTGCAGATGTGTCTCTTTGGCAGAACTGCTGTGATGGCTCTGCAGCAGCTCAGCACAGTGTCTCTTCTCATACAGACTCTGCTGGGCACCTGCCTGACACTGGTCTGACAGCAGAGAAAGCAAGTGTGCAGTCAGCCAAGGCAAGTGGCTTCTGCTTATGGTGCTGATCTGCAGCTCCCCTGGCTAGTTTGAGAAGTGCTCCTCAGTTTCTGCATGGAAGCAGCTTTTTCTCTCCATCACAAGTCCATCGTAGCAAAAGATACCTGTTGTGAAGCATGTCCAGAGTGGGTGTTTCAGTTCCTGCTGCGGATGTGCAGATCAGGTGTCGTTTAATTCACTGGCTAACTCACTTCCTGAGTCAGAGACAGTGATGAGTCAGTGTACGTTCATGGGGACAGCTTGAGGACACCTCACCTAGGCATAAGCCAAGATGCCTTGCAGCACAGCACAGCTACCGTGCATGTGCCCCTGAGCAGTTCCTGGCCAGGGCTGTGCAATCTCCCTCTGCTGAGTAGAATTTACTTGTTTGGCTCATTCAGGCTGTCATGCTCCTGAGCTGGCAAGAACCACTAGGCCCAGCCACACCTCAGGGAACAAGTCTGTGTCATAGAATCACCTGGGTCAGAAAAGACCCTTTGATCAAGTCCAACCACAGCCTAACCCTGACTAGCCCACCTCTAGATCATGTCCTTAAGCACTTCATCTATATGCCTTTTAAATACCTCCAGGGCTGATGACTCCACCACCTCCCTGGGCAGCTGGTGCCAGTGCCCTATTCATCATGGGCTTGGAGAGGTACTTGGTGCACACAGAGCAAAGGAAATGGGAGATGCTGTCACCTGGGGCAAAGAGCATGTAGATGTTTCACTTGAAGAGGGTTTCTTCAACTGAGTGGGTGGGCATTTGGCTGAAGGGTCGGGCCCAGAGGGTGATAGTGAATGGGGTTACCTCTGCCTGGCAGCAAGTCACTAGTGGGGTTCATTCCCCAAGGTTCCATTTTAGGTTCAGTTCTTTAACAATTTCATAAAGTATCAGGACTAGAGGGTGCCTTAAGTAAACCTGCAGATGACACTTAATTGGGAGGAGCTGTTGATTCTGTTGATGGTGGAGATGCCTTACAGAGAGACCTGGACAGATTGGAGAGCTGGGCAGTTGCCAACCCCATGAAGTTCAACAAGGGCAAGTGCTGGATTCTGCCCCTGGGAAGGGGTCGCCCTGGCTGTACATCCAGCCCAAGGGATTAGGTGCTGGAGGCTGGCTGTGCTGAGAGGGGCTGGGGGGTCTTGATTACCCATGAGTTGGCAGTGTGCCCAGGCAGCCGGGAGGGCACCATACCCTGGGGTGCATCCATCCTGGCACAGCTGGCCCAGGGAGGGGATTGTCCTGCTCTACCCTGTGGTGGGGCGGCCTCACCATGAGTACTGGGGCAGGTTTGGGTGCCACAGGACGAGAGATACAAAGCTATTGGAGAGTGTCCAGAGGCGGGCAGTGGGGATGGGGAAGGGTCCTGAGGGGAGGCTGAAGGCCCTGAGTTCCTTCAGGGGAAGACCTGTCCTCAATGGTAAACATCCACAGTGAGTTGGTCTTTCTGGGTGATGGAGAGGGGGAGATGTGCTTCACCTGACCGAATATAGGTATCAGCTTTTTGAATGGGTTGAATTGCTTCTGCAGACAATAGGGCCTAAGATGCAGAGCTTGTGTTTAGACACCAACAAGAGACATCTGTGTTCAGTGGCATGAGTGCCACTCATAGAAATCCTATAGCTTGCTGTTGGTCCTAACAGCCACAAGTTCAGACTGTGTGTCCCACTGCAGTGTTCTTGTCTGCCAAGCTGCTTCGCTGCAGTGTCTGGGAGCCCAGCTGTACCAAGAGCAGCACAACCATGGCAGGAGTTATTCCCACCTCTGCTGGGCACAGCACACCTCATCCCAATAGATTAGGAGCTGCAACTCCTGTCTACGTCCAGGCTTCCACTCTGCACCTTCACACAAGAAAGGCGTATGCACCCTGTGCTGCAGTAACTGCTTATCAGCTCTGCATGTTCCTTATCAGCAGGATGTTTGGAATAACCCCCATAATTCCTGCCCTGTAAATCAAGCCCTACAGTCCTGTACTGTCATGAGCTGTGTCACAGGGACCTCAATGAGAAGCAGTGACCAACACAGCTGAGTCACCCGCCGGGAGTCCTCACCTCACTGCCGAACTTGTGGAAACTATTTGTAGGCCCTGTTGTCATGGCTTCAGCAGGGATAGAGCTGATTTTTCAGCTAGTGCAGTGCTGTGTTTTGGATTCAGGATAAGAGCAATGTGGGTGACACACTGATGGCTTCAGTTGTGCCAAGCAGTCAAGGAGTTTTCAGCTCCTCATCCTGCCCTGCTAACGAGGGGATGGGCGGTGGGGCACCCAGGGAGCTGGGAGGGGACACAGCCAGGACAGGTGACCCAAACTGGCCAAAGAGATATTCCATACCAGTACAGTGTCAGGTCACATTTCTAACTGGGGGTGGGCTGAGTGGCGTAGTGGTGGCTGGGGGTGTTGTGTAGCTTTGACTTGGGAGTGATGGTTGAACCCCTGCCTCTGCCAATGGGAAATGGTAAATGAATGCCTAGTTTTGCTTTGCTTGTGGATGTGGTCTAGAGGCTGGGCAGCTTGGGGGCCCTGCGCGGCACTGACTTTGGAGTGAAGTTGTGCTGCTGATCATTTGCTTTGTGTGTATATTATTAATATATATTATTATAACCTTCCTTTTCTGTGTGTCCTATTACACTGTTTTTATCTCAAACAGTGGGTTCTCTTGCTTTCACTCTTCCTATTCTCTTCCCCATCCCACCAGGGGAGAGCGAGGGAGCTGCTGTGTGGTGATTAATTGCTGGCTGGGCCTAAACCATTACACCTGTCTAAGATGGCATCCTCCTTGTGTCCTTGTTTTCCTGAGACAGGATGTGCTGAGCACACAGTACCCCCTTTTCGCGCAGGACAAGGGACAGTGATGCAGGAGGTGGCTCTGGGCGTGTCCTGAGCCAGTGGCAGTCAGGAAGCTGAGTGGGGTTGCAGTTGTACTGCTACAGGTTACATCATAAATTAATGGGAACATGGATCGAGATATCTGAGTCATCTAGAGATAGCCATCTGGGATAGGCATACGTTTGCAGGGCTGTGCCATCACAGCTGTGAAACTGGTTCCCTACAGCCAGGGCAGCAAAGATGGCTTGTTAATATTAACTTGTCCAGTTCCACTAATGCCAAAGTCTCCCAGTGATTAGGGGAAAAGAGTGCTTGTGCGTGTGCATAGGTGTGAAGCATAATGATGGATCTTGGCAGCATCCCAACCCCTTAGGTACATCACCCAAACTGGCCTTTGTTTTGAACTTGAAACCAATGTAAAAATAATGGTAGGTTTCTCTAGGGCTGTGGTGCTTTCCACTGTCCTACTGCTTAACAGAAACACCTGAGCTCATTTTGTGTTGTGAGAAAGCTGCACCCTTTTTATGTAAAGGCTTTCAGTGTGTGAAGCAGGCAGGCTCAAATCTCTCTCTCTCGCTCTTGAAGTACCCAGGTTTCCTTAAACAAGATTTGTGAGTAAAAAAAAACAAACCACCTAAGTTCCTCATGTTTTGTGCTGTGGGAATTTTGAGTATTCAGCATCTTGTAGGAAGTGTTCCACGACTTGCTGGATGAAACAGTTACTGAACGTACCTCATCAATGCAGAATGCCATGATATAATCTAGAAGCTCATTAGAGATCATAATCATAGTGACAGATGTTGGTGAGAAGTAGGAACCAACAGAAAGACAAATAGGGAGCTATTTGTCACAAGGATGCTAGTTACAAAAAGATTTGGGGACACAATTTCCTAAACTGTTTAAGGATTTTGATTGTGTTTTGGGAGTTAAGTGAGGTTCTTGGTGCATATATCACTTGGAAAATTGTACTGGAGCACCTGAATGTTGAAAGGCTTTCTCTTACCCTTTCCAATATTTAACGCCTTTCTCTAGATGTGTGACATAGTACCTCTGTGCATTGAGTGCAGCAGGAGTGGGACCTTCACTACGAGGTGGAAAGTCTGTGTCTATGTAAGAGAAATCTGAGGGACTTGATGGCACACTCAGCTTGGTAATGGGCTGGTGGCACATGTCCTTAACAGCAGAACTGGTAATGACTGCCAGAATGATGTTACTTGAGCTGTTACCCAAGTAAGTGTGAGAGACAGATCTGGGGATGCAGACTTTTCCTGTGTGCTACCCACTTCCTTTTGGTTGCATCATTAAGCTTGAGACAGATTTCACGGAAGCGTGTTGCTGCTGGTGCAGGATTCAGCTGTCGGTTGGTCACGCACCTCTCCCTCAGGCAGCAGATCAAGATATCCCCCCAAACAGAGTCCTGAAGTGGGATGTGTCATGTACAGCATAAGGGGGAAGAAAGAGGAGTGGTACTGTAGTGCAAATATGGAAGTCCCAGAATGAGCGTGAAGCCCTTTGGTCTACTGTGATGCCATGCACTCTGGTGGCTGTGGCTGAGCCAACAGAACAAACCCATCAGCTCTTCAGAAACCGAACTCTTCTGCTAATTGACCTGTGTGGATTTCTTCTTAGCAGCCACTGAAGCGATCTGGTTCTGCTCAGGCTGCTGAAGCATCCTCCAAAGGCTGGTCCCACCATGTCCTTGCCCAACAGGCAGCGCAGCCTCTTGCTTGCTGGGCAGCTCTGCCACCTGCTGCTGTGCAGGCTGGGTGTTCTTCCAGGGAAATCCCACTGACCCTGCATGTGAAGAGCCACTCAGGTTTGCAAGCCAAGGCAAAAGGCTTGTGGGAGAGTGGCTGCTCAGGGATGGGGCGGTTGTCACCCAGAAACCTTTCCTACAGACGGCTTAGGAGTGTTTTGCCTGTCACTGGGGTGTGAGCCCTCACTTTGGCTGCTCCCAGATGCTCTCTGTGCCATGCAGCTGGGGAGAACAGAGATGGTAAAATGACCTGGGGCTGTTGGCTGGCCTTGAAAAGTACAGCTGTAGAGTTTCAGTAGTGGAAGTTGGTTAACAAAATTGTTATTAAACTGTCCTGGCACGTGGGCTTGCTGGGATGTGAAGTCACCTGATGAAAACATTGCCCAATAACAAAAATTTCCTAACAGAAAAAGAGCTTTCTGTTGCTGCAGTGCTGTTCTGAGGTTTTCCATCTGCTTTACAAACAATATCTGACTATGCCTAGCAACGCTTCTGTGAGAACAGCATCTCTAGTGACAGTTTCCAGCTGTCTAGCAGACAAGAGCACCCAGGTGTCTTGGTAAACCAGGGAGTGAATAATAACCATTCCCATTTTATGGAGGGAGGGATGCTGTTGCAAGAAGGAAAGGGACCACCTAGTTGGACTGTTTTGCATCTGAATGTCTGTTCATAGACACTAAAGATGCAGGTGAGGAGGGTGACATAAGATCATATAACCAAATATAAGAGAATAAATTAGAAGAGCTCAATTAACTTCACCTTTGGAAATCTAGGCGAAGCAATTCTGGCCAGTTACTCCTAATGATCCTTAAGCTTCTCTGCTTTGAAATGTTAGCACAGTCTGGTCAAAAGGATAGCCCACCAGGACCAGACTTGGGGCTCGGTGTGACCACGGACGGGTCTGCAGCCTCGTGCCCACTGTCCTGGCTTGTGGCAGTGCTGCCTTGCCCTTTGTGGGGGCAGGAGGGCTTGCTGCCTGCCACAGGGTGCTGGGTGCAGGCAGAGCCTTGAGTTGATGCCGTGGCACAGATGATCTCCATAAACTGTGATGACATTAACCTAATGTATGCTTTCTCCTACAAATGTGAATGCCAACAAATACAAATTCTATGCAAATAAGGCGTTGGCGCAGTATGTGCAAATGGTTGAGCATCTGAGGACTCAAATATTAGATCAGAAGTTTTTCACATACATGCCTGTTCCAAAATTTGCTGTTACAGAGCCCTTCTGTGTTCCCATGGGAACTCTCAGGTGAGAGGGAGAGGAGTGCCAGCAGTTGGGCTAAAAGTAGCACCTGAAGCAGGGACTGTTGTCTCCTTGCTGCATTACTGCTCCTTCCCCAAGGCCGCAGCTCTGGAGGGAGCCTGGCTGCTCTGAGGGGCACACACCAGCCTCTGTGGCACTGCTCTGTGGGGAGAAAGGTGGATGTTCAGCATTCCTCAGAAAAGGAAGCGGTACCCTCTGCCAACTGGCAAAGAGCAAGTGCTGGCACTAGCTGCAGAAGAGAAATTATTCATTCTGCAGGAGCGCATATTGGGAATCCCTCTCCCAGTCCTTACTCTGTTCTCCCAGCCGTGCCTGTGGCAGCCAAAGGGATTTGGGTGTGTAAATGCCCCAAACAGGCTGGCAAGCTTGTTCTGCTGGTGCCTCTGCGAAGGAAGAAAGCCTTACCTCTCTCACGGAGGGCAGAAGGAAAGACAGCTGTGTGGTTTGCCTGGGACAGCACCAGGGAAGGGGGGAGTGAATCCAGTTTCCCTGTGATCCCATGTCCAGCACTGTGGAGAAGTGGGTTTGAGATGTGAAAAGAAAAATTTGGAAACAGATGTGAGGTGTGTAAACATAAGATGTGGAGGGGGTTTATTTCCCTTAGCTGCCAGTGAAAGCTCAGGGGTCTGAGGAGGTTTTGCAGTCAAGCTGGATCTGGTAAAACACAACTGTTGGATGCAGCTGGGTTTGTGGGAACCTTCTAGGACCTCTAGGTCAGGGGAAGGAACCTGGTACTTCAAGTCCAGCTGGCCAGAGGCAATCCTGTGGGTGGAGGGACCAGAGGTGTAAAGAGGAAGACCTCGGTGAAAGCTGCTGGTAGAAGAGGTGTGAAGATGTGGTTTTGTGAATGTAGAACTGTTCAGGTTGCTCCTTCCATTTTAAGCTGCTGTTGCTGTACAATCAAGGGTGGTGATTTAGGAGAGGGAGCAAGTCTGTTGAGGGGGTTATATCCCACATGGACCTTTTTGCCTTAAAAACAGGCGAGCTTTTCTGGTAGCAATATGAAGACCCCAGATGTGAGGTCTGGATCACCCTCTGGAGGTGTCTGTCTTGCCATTGGCTCTGGGGTGCTCTTCTGGCTCAGAAATAGGGTGCCAGTGGAGAAGGTGAGTGCTTGCCATGCGCTGAATTAGCAGTAGCTGGTTTCCTCTGACCTTGAGCTCACATAGGTGATAAAGCAAACAATGCAGATATGCTGGCAACTACATGATATATCTTCCAAGTTATAGTATGTAAAAGTTACATTTCATGACACCATGGCATTTTCATGCTGAGCCAGCAGTGTGCCCAGACAGCCAGGAGGACCAACCGCATCCTGGGGTGCATCCAGCCCGGCCAGCTGGTGTGGGGAGGGATTGTCCTGCTCTGCCCTATGCTGGGGCAGCCTCACCATGAGTCCTGGGGGCAAGTTTGGATGCCACAGGACAAGGCGGACACAAAACTATTGAAGAGTGTCCAGAGGAGGGCAGCAAGGATGGGGAAGGTCTGGAGGGGAAGGCTCCCGAGGAGATGCTGAAGGCCCTGCAGTTCTCCAGCCTGGAGAAGAGGAGGCTGAGGGGAGACCTCACCCCGGCCTGTGGCTTCTTGCCGAGGGGAGCAAAGGGGCAGCGCCGATCTCTCTCCTCTCTTTGGGGCCCAGGGCTGGAACCCGAAGGGACAGTGAGAAACTGCACCTGGGGAGGGTTAGGCTGGGTGTCAGGAAGAGGTGCTGTGCTGAGAGGGGGGTCGGGCGCTGGCACAGGCTCCCCAGGGAAGGGGTCCCAGCCCCGAGCTGGGCTGAGGTCAGGAAGTGTCTGGACGATGCACTCAGTGCCCTGCTCTGACTGGGCTGGGCTGGGTGGAGCCAGGAGTGGCACTTGATTGGCCTTGGGGGTCCCTTCCAACTCAGGACATTCTGTGATTCCAGCTTTCCCCTCACACTCCTTTCCATGCCCTCAACTGCTCAGATGGTTTCAAGTGAGGAAGCTTTGTGTTAACTTTCATGCTTACAGAAGATAAGCCTGTTATCTAATAGGCAGCAGCAGGCTCTGTGGGATGAGAGCACGTTTACTCTTAACATAAGCAAGCAGCTATTACATGCATAGCACTCCCTTAAATAAAAATTAGAGCCCCCACCAGTGGGTTAAGAGTAAGGGCCAGCAACCCATGGTATGTTGATAAATCTTCATTCGTAGCCCATTAAATCACCGGCCCGCTCATTCAAAGGGGGCTCACAAGAGGTAATAGGAGACTGACCTTTGCTCTGACATAAATGCTGCTGTACGTGAATCAGTTCAATCAAGATGTTCCTTCCCTTTAGCTCCCTTCCCTTTGTGTAGTTTGTTCCACCATGTAGCCGGGTGATTAGTGCAGTGTCTTGTGAGCTGTGGCACGGTGTGAGCAGCTTGCCTTTTCTCACTGCTTCCTTCCATGCAACTGCTTGGCGTGCCCCCAGATCATGGCATAGCCCATTGCTTATTCAGGTGGCTTTCTCAGGGTTGCCTGCAGCTTTAGCTATTTGACTCTGTTGGGTTGTTGGTTTTTCCCTCTCATAGACTTCTTATCTTTCAGAATATTCTGTGATTGCTGTACTGTTGATTTTCACTGAAGTAAGGGAGAGACGTAGCTTTTTTGATAGCCAGATTGTATGTTTGTTCTTTTATTTTTGGCTGCTTAGGAGCTTTTTGCCACTTTTCACTCTCCAATTGTCTCCCCTAATCCAGGCACTTGTGCTCACAGCCAGAATTTCTTATGGCAACTTTTATCACCTGCTGGCTAGAACAGAATAGCAAAATCAGATTCTGGCTTTAAGGATCTGTGCAACTAGGGAAACATTAAGGCTAATTTTAAGGTTTTCTTCTGTGATAGAATAGGGAAAAAAATGAATGTGTATAGGTGAAAGGTCTGGCTGCAAATGCAGCTCTAATTTGAGCTTCATAACAGCATTTCCTTAAACTTAGAGGAGGAAAGCAGGATGCTGGCCAGCATTGAAGAGGAAAAAAAACTACTCTGAGGGAATTGCTTGAGTACTCCGATTATTTGTAATTCAGGGTAATATAATGGGGACATGACAGGAGATTTTGGGTAATGAACAGGTCTGTCCTGTGCGTAAGAACAAAGTTAAGCAGAGACTGGTGGGCCTGAGATGCCAGCAAGGGAGGTTGTGCTTGCGGAAACAGGGTGCTGCTGGTCCAAACTGGCAAATAAAGGAAAAGCAGCCCTTGATCCTTTGTGATAAAAGGATCTGTGTGTCTTTGATAATATTGTGTCTGGAAATGGTGGAACCTTTTTAAGAACTTGCAGAGTGACAAGATTTTACTGAAAAGGTGTGCAGGGGAGTGATTCTGTTGTTTGGTTATATCGGTATAAATCACAATAGTGAGGATTGAAAAGGAGAGTGGTTCTTGGACATTGTTGGTTTTTCCCTCCTCCAATCCCCCTGGCAGCTTGAGGCTTTCCTGGTTCACTGGCACTGCCCAGAGCCACAGAGGTACCAAGCGCTGGCTGTGACGGAGACTTACAGCAGCCTTGAGTCAGGCAGGGCAGGAGTGAGGAGCAGAACAACTTGCGAACATGTTTGATCACTCCCATAATTTAAGTTTCCATGTACAGTGATGAACCGAAAGACAGAGGCAGTCCTGGCGACGGGGAATGTTAAAATGTTTGTTGTGAATAGTGAAGCTGAATGTTAAACAGCAACATTCAGAAACACTTCGTCACAGCAAACTCTCTCGGACGAGGGTGGCTCCTCGCTGCATGTGAGGAGCACCATGAGCACCGCTGCTGGCGATGCCCGATGGGGACTGGGCGCTGGGGCTGCTGACCCGCCTGTGCTGCCTCTGGCAGGAGTGCTCCTGCCCTCGCCGACAGTGTCTGGAGCACCTGGACTCGTGCACAATGCGTTCTTCGAGTGCTGGGGCAGCTTGGCAGGTTGTGCTCAGCCAAATGAGAGATGCTGCAGCTCCATGCTGCCCAGCACCTATGCCCTGATGTACCAGGCTGCCGCACAAAAGATGCCAGGGTCCGTGCTGCTGGCCCTCCAGGGAGAAGGCCCTGGAGAGTCTCCTTTGTTCCTTGGCCAGTGGCAGAGCCTCGGTTTGCCAGGACCCAGCCCAGCCCAGGTCAGAGTTTGGCAGCTGCCATCTACCTCTGACCGTCTGAAATAGTCTGTTCCCTTCACAACTACTGCTTCCTAGAGTATATTCCCAACGGATTTGCGAGCAGGGCCAGCAAACGGTTTTTTCCCTGGGAGATTATTCCCATTTGAACAGGCTCCTCTCTGCACAGCCGATCTTGTTAAATGGGGTTTCCTTTTTTGCTTTCGTTCCACTAGTTATAATGGGCATTCTCAGAATTCTGGAAATAATGTCTGTCTTTGTTCTGATGAGAGACCCTTGTGTAGATACACAATACCCCCCCTCAAAAGTGCACCCTTTCAAACAGATAAAATGCCTTTTCTAAATTGCAATTTAAATTGATTTTGATAGAAAGGATGGAGAGCTTGTAGATAGAATTTTAAAAAATCTTTTTTTAAATGAGAACTGAAGCAAATATAGTTTAGTAGTATACTAGTTACAGAATGAACAGCATATTGTATGTGCTGTGTTAGAGGTATGTTATGAATAACAAAATCACTGGAGCATTTACATATTTGTTTTCAGAAATCCTGGCAGTTGGATTTCACCATTCTGTGCCTCTTTGCCAGAATCACTAAACAGTGGTACATATGGCTTCTGAAGTACCATATGCCGTAGAAAACGTTAGCTGATGCCTATACTGATGCTACACACTATAGTCTTTATTTAGATTTTTTTGCAGTTTTGAACAAAGAATATTAGATCTTGCAAAACATTGTGCAAGCAGTATGTAGTAGTACATACAGTAAAACATAATACTTTGCATGCAAAGGAAGAGCAGACTAAAAAAAGGTGAAGAAACGGTGGTATTGTGATTGAAAATGTGCTCGTGCCAAGAAACATATTAAGCGGCGTGACATGGTTTTGTACAGCTGAGGCAGAAGGTTTTCTAGCGCCTAAAAGCAAAGAGTTAAGACAGAGCTCAGTGGATGTACAGATCTTGAATCGAGTCCCAGTTCTAAGAGATGCTCCCTGTTCCAAAAAGTACTTAGGCTTAAATTTAAGTACATGCTTAAAGTCCTTTGAGGGTGAAGGACACACGTGCATGAGTGCTGCTCCACACAGAGCCCTCATCGTCAGAGCAGCAATAACTGCTCTCCCCCACGTAGCTGTCTGAAAATAGTGGCAATGAGCAGAGTTTTAATAAGTCAGGTGAGAAACACCTTGAAAATAGTTTCAAACACAATGACCACTAAGTCCAACGTGCAACTAAAAAATAGAATCGGGCCTTTGTTTTGACAAGAGTTTTTAAAAGGGGTTGTCTTTGCCCCCTCCACCCTGACAGCCCTAATGATTACCGCACTCACATGGGTGGTGTGGAAATGCCAAACCCTGAGGGGAGCCTGATGCCAGTACTATAAAGCACCCAGAGCAGCAGCAGGAGAAATTGGTCTTGAGGGGAAGGAAAGAGCAAGGCAATGTTTCCTGCCACCGTGACTCCCCTCTGGAGCAGTGGTCTGCTCTCCCCTTCCCCTCTTGTAACCCCTCTGCTTGGAAACCACTCCCTGTGAACCCTTAATAGGGGTGATGGCTTAAATTCGGGCACTACAGTAGCAGGGGAAACCAGGAGAGCTACAACCACTGGCTATGGGAAGAACCAAATGATAAGATTTGGGCAGAGCACACGTGGTGGTAGGTGGCCACAGCGCAGGGTGCTCAGGTGTGTGTGGGGCTGTTGGGGGGTTGCAGAAATGTGTGTGTGGATAGCACAGGTAGTTGTAGAACGGCTGACAATGGGGAGAAAGCTGGTGATTCCTTAACTGACTGAAAAGTAGAAAAGGCACTGCGAGTTACCAGCAGCCTTCCACAGCATGAGGAAAAGTAGTGGAAGATTTAAGATCTGAGACTGTCACTGAAATTCATCTGCGAGGCGAGGACTGCCTGCTCTGTGTGTAGGTAGCATCTTACACATTTTATAAACCACTACTTAAATGAATGGATGTAAACAGAAATAGAAGTAGGAGTGGAAGCTGAAGGAAGGCAGGCAGAGGGATGAGGAAAGCTTTCATTGAGCACCTATTTGAAGTTGCTTCCTGGGTTCCCAGAAAGTCAAATACTGGCTCAAATTCAAACCTAATTAGGTGGCTGTAATTTATGAAAGTAGTAAGAGGGGAAGATTACCATCTTTACATCCATCTCATTCGAAGGTGTTTTAATCCCTTGTAGGAACAAGGACCTTTACAGGACCTATGAGGACAGGGAAACAAGAGCGCCTCTTCCCAGAGAAAGACGGTGGTAGCAGTGCTGAGCAGGTGGCCATCCCTGGCCTCCACATCATTTGGAGGTGAGTGCCCAGTCTGCCCCAGTGATGCAGCTGCCCTTTTTAGGCTGTGAACCAAAATGTCAAAACCAGCACTGAGCTCACTAAGTCACTAGCAGGGAGGTTGTCCAGATAGACCTGCAAAGAGGAAGGACAACCTCAGTCATGCTGACTATTGAGCAGGTCAGTGCAGCTCATTCACCTGTGCCTCCAGGGAGTTGTGTCTGCAGTGGCTGGGCTGGAGGATGGTTCTGGGCTTGGTGTACTCAGACAGCTGAGAGAAGTAGGTGCTGCAGACCTGCCCTGCCTACACTTTCATGGGGCTTAGAAGAGCTCACGCACAGGCAATCTGCTTCAAAGTTGCTTGGGTTTATAACACCACCCCACCATCCCCCCACCAAACAAAAAAAGCACTAAAATAAGGAAGAAAGCCTCTGCGCAGCTCTGTTACAATGGCATCTCAAAGCCCACCATGGTGGCTTCACTGCTTGATTTCCAGCCCATGTTCACAGATGCAGATCTGTGATGCACATCCATAGGTTTGAGATGCTTTCCAGGCTGCCTTGACACATCATCTCCCCACGCATAAGATGGTGTGTGTCCTTTAAGGGCACAAGCAGGTGCAATTAGCTGGATTAGCCTCAACACCTTTCCTTCCAGAAAGTATTGGTCGCTGCCTGCCCTGCAGTTTGGGAAGGGGTTAATGCTTTCCCTTCCTAAACCTCAACCCGCCAGTACATCTCCCGTGCGCTGCAATTATTAAATGACACTTCACAACTTCATCTCCTCTTCTGCTACATCTGCTTGCGGCTCCCATGTGCAACCTTGCTCACATCCCAAACATCTAAATGCATTCTTTCCTCTGTTTCCCCTGCCAGCATGGAAAGAAGCCATCCTTGAAGCAGGATTGCCTTTGAGCTGGCAGCAGACGAGTGATTGGCACTGGGCATTACTGCTGAAACTCTGGCAGGCCGTTTAGCAGAGAACCTTGGCTAATGAATGTCATCCACACCTAGCAGATGTGCCACTGGCTGCTGTGCCAGATTTTTGACATAATACAGTGCTGCTGGACACAATAGTGTTTGGGAAAAGCCATAGTGTAACTTGCACCTTTGACGCAGCATTCAATCTTGCTCACAGCTTCACAGGAGAGGAGAACCTGTGCGAGAGAGGGTCATACATTGGTGTCTCCTGCTCAACACTCGTGGTTTTAGTAAGTGCATAAATCTGATTTGTGCTGGTTTCCCTCACGTGTGTGGGGACCTTAAAAAAAAAAAAAAAATCCTTCTTTTCTTACGCTTTCAGCGCCAGCTCCAGCAGGTCCTTCCAGCCTCTCCCCCCGGTTCCGCGCCTCATTCTCCCCGTCGTATGGGGGGGAGGGGGGAGCACGGGAAGCGTGCTTTTCCCCACACATCCCCCCGCAGCCAGCTCTGCTGCGGGAAGGTGGACAGAAATCTCGCCGCCGGCAACATCTTCGGCTTCGTCTTTCCTCTCCTGCCCTCCATCGGAGGGAAGGCGGCATTCACCCTGCGGAGCCCCTACCC
>VZTU01019493.1:3399-59389 GCA_013400835.1 Zapornia atra | reverse complement strand
GTGATAGTGGAGATCCTGCACCTCCCCTAAAATGGTCTCTGCCATTACTTAGGCACCTTCAGCCAGAAATCTCTTAACATAAATGTCCTTTTTTTTGTCATTCAAGCCCTTTGTTCCATGTTCTAGTTTTCTCTGATGTCAAGAAGTGCATTCCTTATGATCTAACCAGACTTATTGTGTGACCCTCCCAACCAGGCCAAATAGTAGCTATTCTTAAAGTATTGGTTGCTCTCTTAAATGGTAGAGGTAGATTCTGTTCAGGTGCCAAGCACTGGAGAAAGGGCAGGGAAAACACCCAGGGCTCCTTCCTGTTGTGTTCTTGTGTGGTATTTTCCCTGCTAGGTGAGGGAAGGTAATCCATTTCTCCTGTTCCAGGTTTCTCCCCACATGCAGTGTAACCATGATCCTGTGAATTTCTCTATAATGCACTTTTCTTCATTGTCCCTTAGCTTTCAAGTCAAGGAAGGGCTATTTATTCAGTCTGATGGGGATCCATATCTTCATGGTCACTGACCAAAGCATTACTAGTGTCAAGGCAACCTCCTTCTCTGTTGCTTGACAATGTAATCTTTTCAATTTTCTTCTTTGCCATTTCTTTTTCAGTTGTTTAGTGTGCATCTGTTCCTCTACTGTTCTCTTCACTTTTCACTTAAACTGTCTCTCTACAACAAAATTTTTTTTTAAAATCTGCTAATTTGTTGGTCTTGAGTCTAGACTCTTCTTCACTACATCTTGCTCCTCTTGTAGATTCTCCTCTCTTGTATCATCTAAGACCCGATGCTTCTGACACAAGGTCTGCCCCATGCTAGCAGTCAGCGAGGCTGTCATCAGCAGTATGCAGCCATTCCACAGTACACTGTCACCTTCCTGTTGTGACACAATTAAGAGAGAGTGACTTTACAGGCATGTAGTGGAGAGATGTTGGGATGAGGATAACCAGTGTATTTGGAAAATACATTAATTCCTGGTCCGGACTGATAACCAGCGCCTATCCCCCCTAGGACTGGATGCACTGAGTCCAACTGGCTGCTGTAGACGCTGAGGATGAGAGAGCAGTGAATGAGTACAGGAAAGGGAAATATGCTTTTCATCTCAGTAGTTGAAGTTTTCTGTGCTGGCTTTGGAGGAACTGAGAAGGAAACTGCTCAGCATCTGTCATAGCTGGATACTTCAGTGGGTGTGAATGGCGGAGATGATCAGGGTAAATGAGGTGGGGGTGAGTGAGTGTGGAGGGGAAAGCAGCGTGCCTGTGCCCTTGCTGCCTGCAGCACCTCAGCATGGCTTGCCAGGCTGTGGGGAGCCCCTCTTACTGGCTTGCCAGACAATAAAGGGAAGTGTGGGATGACTGACTAATGAGTTTGGGAGAAAATCAGAATAGAGAGAAGGATGGCTTTGAAAAACTTGTTTTCAGTTGCCTACATGAAGAGGACCGTAGCTGCCTGAACTCGCTTGGAGATGACAGGGGGATTCTTTCACCTGCACAGTGGGAGTCATGCCCATCAAAACCTTTCATCAGGCAGCAGTCACTGCCTGGGATTCCAGTCCATTTTGCTCACCTCAGGGATTGCAGTGTGGAGGGAGCAGTAGCAGATGGCTCTGCTGCTTCAACACAGAGAGCATTTTCCCTAGGGAACTGTTGTTTGCTTCAGTTCATTGGGCTCTGCTGCAAACTCAGCTGCTTGGAGCCTCCAATCCGAAGTATTTCAAGTGCTGGGTCACTTCTCTAAATGTTTTGCAGCATCAGTGCTGTGTATCACTGAGACTTTGCTGTTCTCAAATACAAGATAATTTTTTTCCTGACCTATAGTTGGAATCATAAACCAATGACCAACTTGGAGAAACAATTGCATTGTTTTGTCATGTTGAGTTTCTCATAATCGGAGTTTATTAATCTGTTTCAGATTAAACATAGGTCTGCAGTAAAGAGTAAACATAAAGTAAGATTAAACATAGGTCTGCAGTAAAGGTAAATATAACATGTTTTTGAAGTATCTCTTTGTGCTATAAGAAAGCTAATGGGGGAAATAGCCTGTTCCTCTCCCTGGCCACTCTTCTTGCTGTTTTCTGAGTAATAATTCTTTGCTATCTGTAGGACACAAACCCCTGTGAGACCCCGCTGAATTTGGGGACTGGTGGGGACAAGCATTTAATTGGTAAAATTCTGTTCAGGTATTTTCTGAGAAGATTGGTAGGGCAGTGAGAGAAGTTCAGGAGCCTTTATATAGGTGGGGGCACAGAGAAGTCAGGGGCTGGACCACACTTCAAGTGTCTGGTTTCCAGTGCCCTGCTACTACTCCCCAGCTGCTCCTGTTGTTATGCCTTCTTTTTCTTACCACCCCTTCTCTGACAAAAATCTCCTGCTTACTCCCAGAGAAGATACTCTACTTTGTTCTGCCAGTCTCTAGAGCAGATTAATTCCTTTGAGCCTTTGAAGTCTCAGTTTGAAGTCATTTTCACTGCACTTTGTTGTACCCACAAGACTGCTAAATCTGTGTGTTGTGGTGATACACAGGCCAGTGCTACAGTCCGTGAACTGCAATCAATCCTCTTTACCTGCAGTACAAAAGAGGAGAGAAAGGCCTGCCAAAGTCTCAGACTATGACTTAAACTACCATTTGATAAACAATTTCTAGTCTAGATTAGCAAACAAACCCCTTTTCCAGCAACACTTTCCAAAATAACATCTTTATAGCGTGTACATACACATGCCTGCACGTGCTTATAAGAAACTGTCAGTCTAGCTTTTCCCATGGTTTCAGATTGAAGAACCCTACAATGTAACAATAGACTTGCATCTTAGTTTTGACAAAATAAAGGTTTGAGAAAATAAAAATTGCCAAAAGAATAGAGGGTAATGTGAATTTTCTTTCTAGACTGTGATCACCAGTAAGCATTGGCTTGTGTCTTTACAGAAGCACAAGAGGCTAGCGGTATGTAGCTGATGGTCTGCAGTGCCATGGGAACACATTTATTCCTACCTAGCATTCATACTTTATATCTCAACAAAGCCTAGTTAGGGCACTCTCATGCACGAGGGTTAATACACATTAAGCACGAGGTAGAAGCAGATGAAACACTGTATGCAGCGAAGCAGCTTGTTTGAATACAGGCGATCCATTTTCTGTGGAGTATAATCAGTCTTTCAGATCTGAGAAATGACACTGATTTTTTGCATAAAATGCATAGATTAGGAAGTTGTTTAAAGGCTTATTTGCATGCAAGGCCTGTAGAGGAATGTGATCTGTTATTAAACTGGTACAGATCTGTGTGTGGATGCTGTTGCTTATATTTATCTTGCCATTCTGACCTAAATCCTTGTTGGTTTATGTGGGTGTTTTCTCTTCACGCTGGTGTAGCCACTCTGTGCAGTTTGGATGAACTTTTAAAATATATAAGGCGTGCTGCTGAAATGGATCTGCTGCCAGCATGAAATAATTTTTGCAAAACAAATTGTCAGTAATTTTAAGTAAAAGACAAATTTTAGTCCTGTAAAAATCATAAGGAATGGTTAATGAGCCTAATCAGAAGGTAAGAATCAGTTGCCTCATGTTTTTCCGACCTGTACTAACACTTGTCCCTCACAGGGGAAACAGAGGTGCTAAGATCAAAGGAAAACTCATGAGTATACTCAGACCTGGAGAGATGTGGGAGCATGGCTCAGTGTAGAGGCAGGTTGGCCTGGTGCAGGTGTCCCTACAGCTGACCTTGCTCAGGAAAGAACTGCTTAGGGAGAGGAGTGGGCACTACTAACCGAAAGGACCCCAGGCAGGCAAGGGATGTCTAGTTGCTGCAGCCGCAGCACGGTCACCGTGTTCAGGAAGCGGTAAAGGAGCAGATTCACTAGATGTGAAGCGGCAAGTGGAAAACAACCACAGCAGAATGAGGTTAATGTCCAAGTGAGAAGATGGCTGGCTGAGGTCCAAAAACAAGCCAGACATTTGGAGATGAGGTATGAATTTGAAATATGGAATTTGGATATCAAGAAATGGGGAAGTATAGCGGTGCAGAGAAATTTCTTTGGCTGTAAAAAAATAGTACAGTCCTTTCTATTATTTTCAAATAGTTTCTGGATTAATTAGTAAAGGAATTAACATACCCCTTAGGATGTGACAGTCTTGCAAACTGCCATAATGTAGCTTTCTTGATAGCATGTCTCTAAACATTGTCCCACTTGATTCTGAGAAAAAAATGTGTGGGCAGAGCTAGTATCAGCAGATGCATCTTCATTCATGTTTGTTCATCTCCCCTCTTCCTCCTTCTTCCCTCACCTATCACCTTTTCCTTGTTGCTTTCTCTTTCTCTTCTTTTGTAATCTAACCAAAGAAGTGGTTACAGACTTAACCACCAAAGCCATTTAGGAAATTATTTGACTTCTGTCGTGCCATCTGGCTACTTGATAGGTGAGCACAGCTGCACACTTAAGAGATGATTGTGAGTTTAAAAATCAGTACTGAGCCTCCAAATGTTGCTGGCTTTCAGAGAGTACTGAGTGTTCTTCTTGTTTTATTGCCTCCTGGTGTGTATGCGAGGAGGGCCAGATGGTGTTGCTGGAACCCAGCTCTTCCCTTGGGGTCTGCAGGGCTGACCATGGTCCTCCCTGTGTGGTGGGAAGCTGGGAATAAAGTGACCGCACCCCACATGGGCAGTGCCGAGTACCTGGGGAAATGCTGAAAGACAGGGAAGGTGAAATGAAGAGCACATTCGCCTGGTAATTAAGACAGCAGTGCATGAAGTGCAAGCTGAAGGAGTCTGCCATGGGCTATGTTCATAAGCTTCGTTTTTATCAGGACCTCCACCTGAGTCCACCAAAACTTAACCCAATTGGTGGCCCTAGCAGTGCTGTCACTACAGATTCAGTGAAGTCAAGGCGCTGTGTACCCCCAGGCTTTTGAACTTACTTCTACCCCCTGTTCTTGTACTAAAAAAAAACCCTCCAATGAAATGCCTACTTCCAGGCTGTGAAAAGCGTGTTTCAGAGAAGGCAAACCTCACTGACGTTCTGCAGAACTGAAGAGGGGTTTATTCTTAACACCATCCTGGCATGCTGTTTTCCTGTAGCATCAGTCCAAGAACATATTTGTTGCAAGCACAGTGCCAGCATCTCTTGTGCAAAGTTTCATATCAGGGTAAAAATAAATGGTAATTCAGAAGCTTCAGAATTCTGAAGATCCAGGTTGATTGGACAGCCAAACTGAGAAGCAAATCAGGAAGCACAGCTGACAACCACATGTGCCATTGGAATGGCCAGGAGTCAAGATGTGGCAACATGGCAGGACAGGGAGGAGCACACTGCTAAATATGGTTCATATACAGACAAATATTTTGGATCAAGGACACGTGTTTGCAGACTGCAGGATGAATGCAAGTTTGAGCATGTTGTGTTTTGCTCAGTGCTTCAGCTCGGCTTGTGCTGTTCAGCTCTGGTTACCATAGTGAGGGCAGTTTTCTATAGGCAGCGTTTGTCTGGGTTTGGCTAGGATAGGGTTAACTTTCACTGGAAGTTGGGATGGGACGCAGCCATAACAGGTGACCCAACCAAACCAAAGGGGATATTCTCTACCATATGGTGTCATGCTTGGTATAAAATGGGACTAACTGGGGAGGGGTGGCACAACTCCAGGGCATGCAGCTCAGGGACAGCCTGGCTTCCTGACGGGTCTGAGCTGTAGGTCCTGAGTTGTATGGTTGCTGCTGAGAAACTGCATCTTGTATCAACAGTTTTTGTACATTCAGTTCTAAGTTCTGTTGTTGTCATTTACCCCTCTGCAGTCCCAGCAAATGGTCCTTATCCCACCCCACAAGGTCTGTCTTTGTCTCCCCGTTCTCTTCCCCATCCTGCTGAGGCAGGGGTGAGTGAGTGGCTCCATGGTGCTCAGCTGCTGTCTGGGGCTGAACCATAACACTGGAAAAGAGTTTAAAAAATTGGACCCCATTAAAAAATATGTTTTAGAAGAGGCACTCAGCAGTACTGAGGCTGCTAAGTTCTGAAGGATCCATTTTTCTGAACAATAAATCGTTTTTCCCCCCTAGTATCCAGTTTCAGGCTTGACTCAAAGCACTTTATACCACTGTCAGTTTGCTAATGATCATTAGTAGCTTATCCTACCCAATAAGTGTGCTGTGTAATGGTGGTGTTGGATTGCTCAGTAGTATCTGTCATCAGAAGTGTTTGTGGGAATGAAGTAGTAATATAAACCCAGCCCAGGCTTTTCCCTCCTCTGGGTCAAATGAAGATTTTTTTCACACTTCTTTATACAGAAAATGCTTTACTTGCAAGAAAGCAGTCACCAATCAAGTCAATTTTATTAAAATGTAATGCAGCTTAGAATATTTGCACATTTAATGGATCTTAAGAAAAAAGGCAGTGAAAAGTGAGTCTCAAACACAAAACTTGTTATTCCTTCTCTCCCTCTGAAGCTCGGGGTATTTTCAGTTCTGCTTCAGGGAAAGTGTTATCATTAAGTGTTGACAAACACTTGACTCTGGTGGGTCGTGATGGGTTTCTGTCTTCTTTATTAAGTTTTAATTAAAAAAAAGGTGGAAATAGCAAAAAGATGGGTAAAAGCTTTTTAAAGAGTCACAAACTCATTTCCACTTTGATATGAACACCAATGGGTCATGTCTACATCTAAACCAGGTTTAACTGTATTAGTACTGAGCAGTGAGTTTCCTATCAGGCCAAAATTACCTGCTGCACTACTAAAAAGTGTTAAAAAGACAGTATGTTTCATCCAAGGCTTTTAGCTGTGGTTGAGCTATTGACCTTCCTAATTTAATTTAAGGTTTTTGATAACTCAGTTCATTATTCCTGAACATGCTGCTAGGTGCTGCTAGCACCTACTTAAGTGTGGTACAGAGGGTTTCCACCTTGCATCCCTCAGTTGTCCAGAAGTGGTGACTCTGGGGAGATGCAGAGAGTACAGTTTTAGGCTACTTTGTGAAAGCATGATGCATTGTCTGCATCCTTACCTCCATCCAGTGTCTCCTGCAGCAAAACAGGAGTTCTCTGAACCTTCCTTTTGTGTGGCACAAGGCAAGGTCTCAGCTGGAGGGTGTAAAGCCCCATGCCTGGGCAGGGGGTATCTCTGTGCAGTGCTTGAGAGGGATCGTGTTCAATTTTCTTATCCCTGGTTTAATGCTTCTGTGCCAAAGAGAAGACTTCAGGGCTGGACTGGTTTGATGAGTAACAGCAAAGGTGGTAAACAGTAACAAAACAGACAGGTAAGAGGTGTACACTTGACACTGATAAGTGGTCAGACTGGGCATCCATGGAAGTGAATGGGAGTAACAGTTGAGAAACTTAACTGAACACCAGATTCTCATGTTGAGAGATGCTGGTTGCAACCAGAACCTGGTAGACAACCAATGTGTAGTCAAGATAAAAAGCCGCTACCTAGGTTCTCCTGCTTTAACACGTTTGCTGTGAAGATCTGTCTGTCCTGAATGGGATACACATAGATTTTCTTTGTAGTTCTTGTTCTACAGAACAATGCAACTCCTATCCAAAGTTTCAGGAAATCATTGTACCTTCTCCTCAATCTCCTTTTCTGTGTTACTCAGGAACTAAGATAAAAAATTCATTTGCCTGTGCAGTCTGAATAGACTTAGTGGTTTTTTTCCTAACTGTATGTAATGTGGAGAGCAAGCACACTTGTATTAATATAAATTGAACGTGGACAGATGGCTGGGTGACTTTTATGTAATGTATGATGCTATGAGAATTAAAGAACGCATCCTTAAAGATTTGTAACTTAGTAAACAATGAAGAAGCTGGGTCTGATTACCCACAAGACAGTGCTGATTTAGGTCTCAAGAGACACAATAGTTAACAAAGGCCAGGACCTTCATGTGAGAATTTCAGTTTTAGTGAGACTGACTTTTTAAAGGGAAAATGAGTAAATTATTACTATCTTTCCACACAGTAAAATATAAAAGTGAGGACTGTGGGGTTCAGATATTGACAAAAAGAAACACTGATCTGTCTGACACAAAATCTTTTTACAGAAAGAATGTAAATTTTATAAGATTTACAATTAATATGTCATATTTTCTGGAAGCATGTGTGTATTGTAGCATATGAAATCCAGTTACTGTTTGTGTTATGTAAACCTGAGCTATAGTAAAGAGCATAATAGTTTCAAAACAACGGGTTGTTTTCTAATCCGGGATGTGTGGGCGTGTATTGTCACTTGGTGCATAAAACCTGCAGTAGCTAATTTTACCAGAGACATGAGAAAATACCTGTACTCCCATCTAGGATCCGACATCCTTTGGTCTCTGATGAGCGTAGGAGTAATAGAGCTCTTCCTTCCTCACCCTCAGAAAAGGCAGTGGATGATTTATGTAGGATAAATCTGGGGAATGGTTCTTTATCAACACGAGCGTTTCTATGATTCATACTCATACCAAGAGGTATTCCAGTCTGTCAGTAATCTTACAGAAATGTAGTGGCCTGTGCAGATTACTCCCATGTACACATAGCAGGAAAAAATGTGCAAAAATAGCGTCAGCCACCTTTCCCCCTAGGCTTCATTTATTCCCTTTGTCTTTTTTTTTTTAATGTTTTGATTTGGTTTAATGCCTGATCTTGACTTGAATTCTGGGGGAGTTTAGTAAGAATGAAATAATTCAGATCAGAGCCACACACTGAGAAACAGAGATTACATCCATCATACTATTTAGGCTTCGTGCCTATTACAAATTGTGATGAACTTGATATCAAATCCCCGCAGCAGCTATCCTTTAAAGGTTTGATTCTGCTCATGCTGATTTCATTCGCAGCAGGGTGAGGCTCTGTGGGTTAAATATAATCCAGTTCACTGTGATGGCACAAGATTTAATGCTCTGTGTACTCTTTGTCCTGGCTTGGCATGGGACGGGGTTTAAGTTGCAGCTGGCTGCATAGCTTTTTGCCAATCACACCTGTGCTTATAGGCATGGTAGAGTGTATACATATATTCTGAGGTGAGATGCTTGCATTAAGGTTGCCTGTGATATCAGAAGCCATGCTGTGAAGTCTTGAACAGTCGTAAGCTGGGCTTTCTCCTTGCTCTGAAGCAGTTTCCCTGGCTACGCCAGCAGCAAATCTGTCCTGGGATCATAAAATTCCTGGTTGACCTTCCCTGTTTGACCTACCCATGACCTGCATAAATCAATGCTTCCAATTTGCTGATCCTGTGAGCTTTGTGGCTAATTATAGCTGTTTCAGAAAACAGAGTAAACCTGCACAGCTACCAGATCCAAGGGGGGTGGTGGTGAATGCCTGACACTAGCTCAGTGCTAGTGTTTTGCAAGGGTGCATACAGGCTCACTTGCTCAAGCCGTTTGCCTGCTCCCCTTGCAACTAACACCTACACAGAAATACAGAGGGCTTAATAGATCAGTCTGGGACCGTCTGTCACTGTTTTTAATCTTGCTAATTTTGCCTTGCCTGTTTGTATCCATCAGTTGATGATCCTTGGAACGTGCATGCAGTTTGATTGCTCCCTTTTCTTTTTGTGCACATCAACACCTGATTTTATTAGTTTCACTTTACTTGAGGCCTGGCTGAATGTGTCCAATGTGTTGGCTACACCCAAACAATTACAGGCCTGAAAGACAGCCCTTCTCCTCCTCCTTTGATTTTTTTTCTTCCCAGAACAGATGTGAGCAGTTTATGTTGATTGATTTAATTAAAAGCAAACAACAAAAACCCCACCAAAAGCCCCAGCATTGTCACAAGAACCAGGAAGGGACAGTGTGCCAGGCTGGTTTCTTCCTATTTTGTAAGGATAGTGATGCAGTTTTTATCTTGCACAAGCAAAAGACCTAACATGGGTTTATTAAAGCAAATGGTTTCCTGTCTTTTCCCTTTGAGTGTTTCTCAGTCACATGGAGGTACAGGCCCCATTCCCATCTCTGCTTCTTTCTCACTCTTTCAGTCAGGCCAGTCACTGATCCTTCATTTAAACTCAAAGTTGAGGAATAACATAGATCAGAAGATACTTGTGGATGCTGTCTTATCTACCTCCAGCTCAGAGCAGGGTCAACTTCAAAGCCAGGTCAGGTTTCTTAGAAGTGTGCCTAGTTGTACCTTGAATATCTCCAAGGGTAGAGATTGCCCAGCCTCTCTGGGCAGCCTGTTGCAGCGCTGCACCAGTTCATACTGGGTTTTTTTAATGCCACGTACCTGCTCAGAAATTCCCTTGTCACAGCTTCTGACATTCCTCTCTTCTTTTCTCTGAGCACCTCTGAGGAAGGCTTGGCTTGGTCTTCACTGTAATGGTTAGTTAAGTATTTACAGACACAAAATAGTTTCCTTGCCTGAGCTCTTGTCTTTTCCTGTCTGAACAAGCCCAGCTCCCTTCTTGTGCCCAGCGCTCCACCCTGCTGAGCATCCCAGTGGTCATCTGCTGGCCTCAGTCTAGTTTTCAAACCACATTTTTTACTGGGTAGCCCAGAAGTGGATGCATCAGTGCTCCCAGTGCAGCCATATGAACCTCCAGTGAAGAAAAACCGTTGTCCTTGACCTGTGTCTACACTGCAGGTCCCAACCTTCATCCCCATGAGGGAACACATGGTTCTCAGGGTGCAGATCCTCAGTGGTGGGGATCAGCAGCAGTTTTCTTGGTAGAGAGGAAGTGGGGGGAAAAAAACAGTGATATCTCAATACCTCTTGTCATTTGTGGGTTTTAGGATTGGCTTCCTGAGCCAGGTCCCTGAAATGCATAAGTGAAATTCAAAGGCTGCTCTGCCTCTTTGCCAGACTTTGGCTTGCATATGTGAATTCTCTGAAATCAGTGGAACTGGATTTGGTTTAGCTGAGAGTGTTTGTGGGTTTGGTTTTTTTTTGGTTTTTTGTGTTTTGTTTTATTATTTTTTTAAAAACATATCAATTCATCTCCAAAACAGCTTTTGCTTAATCAGGACCTTAGTTGCTCACTCTTTATTACATGGCCTCGTGAACAGTTCTGTTGAGCACTACTGTGACAGTAGTGCCTCTGTGGAGGTCAGGATTCAGACCCAGATCCCCTATTAGGCAGCCTGCAAGCCAAATTGGTAAGTGGAGAGACCATATGGAGCAGGCCAGTAAAGACAGGAACCCTGTTTTGTACATGACTAGGAAAACTGAGGACTTACTTCAAGATATTTAGCTTCAGCCTACCTATGTGTCATGGTAAAATGTTTTTGTATACAGCAGCAGCCATAATATCATAATTACTGAATTGCAGCACCGACCAACTTTCTGGTGTCAGTGCTCTGCTGATAACTCTCATCATGTTTCTGGAGAATCCAGAAGAAATTACATCCTTGCACATTTGATATACTGGGTGGAAGCGTTTGCCATAGTAGGGAGGAAAGGCTCTCCCCAGACGTAGACACACTTTATGAAGAGAGATTAAGATTTTTAACATTTTATTTGACACTTCCTGCATGCATTTAATGTGCAGGTGTAGTTTTTAGCCTAGAATTAATTTTTTTTTAATGTGTGCTATATGGTTCATTCATAAGTGTAAGCTGTACCAATGAGTTCAATGCACATTACCTTCCTGCCTGGGGACACTGGACTGGGGAAGATTTAAGAGTGTTTCTTCACAACTTGCTCCTACCTGCTGTAGTGCCAGGTTTTCACTATGGAAACTTGTCCTGTACATGCTATCTATAAAAATTACTAATTTGAAGGTAATATGGTGTAACCTGAAATGGAAATACAGGGATATATTCTTAGGTGTGCCGTAAGCTCACATCAGCCTGCTGGCTTCACTAGCTTCTATGTTGATGACCTAATGTGAGGTGAAAACCTGGATGACTGCTGGTGACTCTACCCACATTAAATGTAGTAGGGGATTCAATTTTTTAAAAGGATAGACAATGGCAGCACAAGGGGGAATGGATTAAAACTAAAGGAAGGAAGGTTTAGATTAGATATTAGGGGGAAGTGATGAGGTGCTGACACAGGCTGCACAGAGAAGTAGTGGATACCCCATCCCTGGAAGTGTTCAAGGCCAGGTTGGATGGGGCCCTGGGCAACCTTGTGTAGACCCAGGCCTGAGGTTGGTGTCCCTGCCTGTGGCAGAGGGGTTGGAGCTCTATGATCCTTGGGGTGCCTTCCAACCCATGCCATTCTATGATCTTGCTGTGGCAACTTCTGTGCCCTGGGTGCCTTGTTTAAAAAGCGTTTAATCATCACACAGACACATGTAGCAAGTATCATTATACACAGGACCTCTCTTACCTGTTCCCTGAAAATTACGCTACCCTGAGAGGAATACAAAGATGCTCAGGTATTTGAGGCAAGATCCATCTGTGATTCCTAAAGTATTGGGTGAGAAAGAAGAGATTTGGGAAAAGGAGGTGTCAAAACTAGATTTCATTTTATTTTTTTCCCCCATTGCTGTTTCAGTGTCATTCCATCTGACAAGGCCCTGGGGGGCTGTTACTGACCCTGCCCAGCATCCCTGTGCCTGCCTGTGGGCACAGGACCTCATTTCAGCCTCCCAGCCGGGAGCTACTTAACAGAGATGAAGCGGTACATGGTACTTGGCTGATTGTGCTTTGCAATATACAGCTTCAGCCACGTTACCTGAAATTTTCATGGTCCATACAGAGGACTGTAGTTGCTGTTGATACATTGGTAGCCTATTACAGAGAAGCCTTGTCTGGAAGGTGCTGATCATAGAATCATAGAATGGTCTGGGTTGGAAGGGACCCCAAGGATCATGCAGTTCCAACCCCCCGCCCCATCCAACCTGGCCTTGAACATCCTAGAAAGGGCTTCAGATCTTTATCAAGGAGGAACCTGAGACAGCAACTGCTAAATCAAAACACACATTCCTCTGGTTTGTTACACGTGTCCTGAGCATAGCCTAAGTAAGATGTACTTTGCTTCATCACTGCTTAGCAATAATAAACAAACAAACAAAGCCAGAAAACCACAATCTCAAAAGAAAACAAAACCCAATTAATCTGTTCTTACCTCTGACTGGTTTAAAGCTAAGCACAAATTGAACCAAGACCTTACAGCTCACAATGCGTGTGCCCTTCAGAGGATCTTGCTGCCTGAGCAGATGCATGCCGAGGGCAGTAGAAGGCTTATACTTCCCCTTCCACCATCCCCCTTTGCCAGAAACTCCAAGTTGGTGCTTAATAGCCCTTGATAGATATTTTTCTTACTATGTATATGTTGAGATTTTTAATAGACTTATGCTTTTGCAGCATATTTTGCTCTTGATTTCTGTTACATTCTTTTATTTAAAAGTTTCCTGAGAAAACAGATACTCTGAAGCACAGGATAGACCCCATGTGTTTTTTACATAATTTTTACTAACTGATTTTGCAAACAGCGTGTATTTTGCAGGTTTTGGTCAGTGTTCAATATGCAGTTAACCCAGTGAATGCCAAAATCAGACTGGCTGTAAATCCACTGGGGAAGCTCTGTTTGGCTGTAAGTTAGTGATCTAGAGATCGGCATTAAAGTAGTCTATAGAATCCTTTCACCTTCAGGATGTTTACAAATAAAAATGTGTATATGCCATCTCTGAAACTGTTCCAAAGATTTGTGAGCTATTGGTATGTTTTCTAATATAAAATGCTTGCAAAATTTATTTTTGTCTCTTTGATCAAAGCATTAAATAGAATGCAGCATTTTGTTCCTTTTTTTTTTTCTTTTCTTGGATAGGTCATATTTATCTTCTAGTTTTTCTCCAAAAGTGCATGGGAATGGGAAAGAGTGGGCCCAAGACCCTTAAGGCTTGGGCAGTTCATAAAACAATGTTTCAAACCTCTTCTGTGTCTTCTGTGGAGTAATGTGATCAATTCTTCTCTGAAGTTTCATATGAAAAGCTCACAGAGACTCCAGCGACAGTCAGAAAATACCTCTGATACTGTGTGCTTGCATGCATTTTTCATTAGGGGCCATTGTTTTTCTCTACGGACAGAACAAAAGAGGCATCAGAAAACTGTTAACCTTACACAGCCCAGATGGTAAAAAGCTTGTGTCAGCAATTCTGCCTTTACAGTGGAAGGATGTCAGGAAATCTTCAGATTGAGGGAGGGAGTGAGCGGTGTGTGGTGCTCAGCCACTGGTTGGGGCTGAACCACCACAACAGCACAGCAACACAGTAATTTGAATGTTCTACAAGTGATTCCTCCGGTGTAAACTGAGAGGAACACAAATACAATTATTGTGGGTGGTAGAAATTTTCCCACTGAAACTCTCTTCTAATTTGAGAGCAAAATGAAGTTTCAACTGAAAAGTGTCCCATAGTGTATAAAATATCGAGTATACTTTGTCAATTCTTTTCATCCTGTCCTGAAATTTTCTTCACTGTACTTGTAATACACAGTAAAATCAAAAAGCTAATTTTTCTTGCCATTCCATGACCCCTGTATTTAAAAAGTCAGACTCTCCAGCATAAAGTCAGGACATCTCATTATCTTTTATTAAACATTTCTACTGGTAGTTAATTTTCCATTTAACTTCTATGAATTAAACAAAATGCTATGGCAGACTAATTGACATAAAAACACACTAACATTTTGAAACTAACAAAAAAATCTTTTTGTTATAAATTACTTGGTCCCAAACAGGATTTTAACCAAATTGAACAATTTATTAAACGAATAAAAGCAAGCAAACGGTGCTGGGGTGCACAGCCAGCACCGGGTGCGCCGGGAGTCTCCGCCCCACCAAGACGCACCCCGAACAGTTCCAGTCCCTGGCTTATACACCTTCCAGGGATAGCACAGCCCACCGGCTTAAACTGACAGACTGGAGTGCCTGACAACCCCCCCCACAAGACATATACATCTTAAGCTGACATACTGGAGTGCCGCCCGGGTAACCCCCCCAAGACATCCTGTAACTTTTGTCTTGCTAATGACGGGCAGCTGGTTCCGCAGGCTTGAGGCGCCTCCCTCTTCTGCTGGCTGATCACCTTCCTTTCAGAGACAAGTTGTTTCTCCAGCAGTATCACAAAGCACACAACGTGCTACATTGTGGTCCTTTAAGCAAAGATTTGCACATCCTTTATATAGTTTGTTGATGCTTCAACATACTTCATTCAGCACATGCAAAGTCTCCAACTGTCCCTCCCAGGCCCATGACCATACAAGGGTCTGTCATTATGCACCCCCAACATTATTCCATATTAACACGAATCAGAGGGATATATATCACGTTTTCCTCTGTTAAGTCAGAAAATTTGGGGGAAAAGGTAAGTGGTAGAAGCTCAAGAAATGACTACTTCAAAATGTCAGTAGCTCTTATGTTATGTTATACTGTGAAACAAGGTCTGCCATTCTGCCCCATTAATCAGTTGTCTTACATTTCTAAAACCAAAATTTCCATGCTTCTATTGTGATTTTTGTGTGCTCTCTTCGGTCCTTGCTGTTGTGTGACACTTCTGATGAAACCTTGGAGTGCTTGGCTCAGGAGGTTCTTTCCAGTAGTGTTCAGACAGGAGACTTACTCACCACAGCTGCCCTGTAGAGGAATCCAGCTGCAGCCTCAAGGGAGGTCCATAAAAAGTGTAGCTATCATGAGGGAGTTTGAAGCAGGAAAAATAAGATTAACCAAATGGTGAGCTGCAACACTGTGAATCAAACAAGTGTCTTAATGTATGCTGGGCTGGGTGGCATATGGCTTTGGTAAGGTATCTTGGACAAATACACATGCTTCTGGTGGACCGTCTTCTCAGTTGACTGCCTGTAGTGCAAGGTGCAAACAGCTTAATGTGAAGAAAGAACTGTTTGGGCTGCTTATTAGGAAAAGCCAACAAGTCAGGGAATCTCTTATACTGTACTTTATTTACTTCTGTTTTATAGAACAGGTCTGAACAAGATCTGTCAGAGTCTGCATCAATACATCTTTCCGTCCATGAGTACGGAAAAATGATGTCTTGAGGGCTATTACTCCTTACAATTCTGAGATATAACCTAATCTTTATCTGACTGATGGGAGAAGTCAAAAGGCAGTAAGGGTAATTTAAAGATAAGTCTTTTCACAGCTTTATGCTATTTAACTTAGAGGAGCAAACCTTTCTTATGGCCTGTTGAGATGGATCAAGCTCCCAAATAAGAGTGTCACTGAAAACTTGAACCTTAAAAAACCATATTAGTAATAAAAAACCATATTAGCATAAAAAAACATTAGCAATAAAATCTGATACTTGATACTTGCCAAGGTTAGAGTAAATCAGGCTAGTGTGCAGCAGAATCATAGAATATACTGAGTTGGAAGGGAACATCAGGTCCAACACCTTACATGTACTTACGTGAGGCAGGTATCCTTGGACACTTTGCCTCAACTCAAAACAAGATTTGGGAAGTGGGTCAAAGACTTTGAATTCTGTGTGTGAATGTATTTTATTTAGAATTGTTTTTAGCTGTTTTGGTGTTTTTCTTGGTGTCTTATATTGATGTCCTTTACGTGAAATATCAATACTGTTCGCTGCTGGGAAAGCAGCTTGGAGGTCAAATCATGTTTAAGGACAAATGTACCCTGGCAGCCTGCTGTCTACTTCAAAAGCAGTGTACCTGCAAACTGTGAGCCACACAGATGACATAAAACAAGTGAGCTGCATATCACTGGGTGTGACATATGAAAATTTCAGTAAAACACAGATAGTGTTTCCTGGGAAGAGATAGCACTCTGCAAATACTGCATTTGGCAAAGCATGGAGAAAGTAAACTAATATCTGTAGGGTAAAACTAACCATTCAGGGGGGTTTGGGCAGAGATACCTTCCATCATAATCCCACAGATGGTAGCATTGCACCAGTGGCTTCTCAGCTCTGTGTATACATCAAATATTTTTTTTATATGTATGCAAATGCATACAGAGGAGAAAAATAAGATTGTCTTAATTATTGCCTAATAACATAATAACAAAGCCTGAAGAAGTGTATGTTCCCCATCCAGGTGCATTAGTGAGCTAATGCATGTGGAAACAATGTTTTCACGGTGAAGTTATTGGATATATGAGGTTCTCACCATCACCAGAAATACAGAAACCTTCTTTCCAGTGGGTTTGTCTCTTGTTCCAGTTGTCTGGTCAGTATTTTGATTTAAAGATGTCTGCAAGACAACCTGCAAGAAAAACTCCAGAGTCTACATGTAGAAAATACCTTGACTGAGAGAGGAATTATTCTGTTGTCTGAAGTAAGATTCACAATTAGGATACTGATAAGAATGTTGTTTTTTCTTTTAATACGAGTGTTGATTCTCCACTGCTTCTGTGAAGCATACTGAAGAACACTAATGCTCTTTGCTCCATTAGCAGCATGTAAAGTTTGTGTCTTCTGTCATGTGGGAGAATCATAATCTAAAAATGAGTTTGGTAATTTTGTTTTATAATGAGTATCTCTGGTGATTGAGCCTTCTCAGAAGTTTTCTGGCTTTCTTCTGGAAGCAGTTTTTAAACCAGACTAGAATTTACGGACCTATCCCTCACAAAGTTTGGCACCTTAACTTCACACTTTTCATGGGCCTGTTTGGAATGGCTGAAGAGAGCTCAGTGTGTGTTCAACTCATGGGAACTCTTTTCTAGACCATCATTTATTTAAGAGCATTTATGTGAAATGTAATGATCACACAACTTGAAAATGTTGGTCCATAGGTTGTAGCTTGACTTGAAGGATATCTATATAAGAACTCTGAATTCACTAAGGTGGTTTTAAATGGGGAGGAACTAAATCTCACCAGTGTGAGACTGAAGAAGGCGTGGAGTTCATCCCAAAGTATAAACGTTGTGTGCATTTGATGTTATTTAAAATGCAAAATACAGTCACTCCCACATTAATGGAAGGGGGATTGCTTTATTTTGTGAAGTTTTGGACTTTCCATTCCCCAAATCACTGTTGTCCTTTGCTAATGAAGGTCTGTGCTGGGACACTACAAGTTGCAAAAGCCAGTCTATAAATATTTATCTTCCACGGTCTTGAATCTGAATGCTGACATGAACTTGTTTATGGACTAGATTAATTTTTTGCTGCTTTTAGGTAAGATAGGAGCTACTGGAATCATTAATGCCTGCAGGAAAACCTTATTAAGTATTTTTTAAGTTCTTTGACACTTGCTGAGCTGACAGTCTTTCCTTCTTTTTCTGGGAATGCTCTTTCCTGCTAGACCAGATTTGTGAGCATCCACAGGGAGACTGTAGCTTTCCCCTGCCCCCAGGGAGGGGAGGGGGATGAAACAGTAGCATAAAATACCCTGTCATTTAGGAAATCTCTGTTGTCTAGAGCTAGGCTGTAATGACACTTACTTCACTAGATTTGTCTCCGTTAGCAATATTAATGTGTCTCACTACTTGTTGCCATGCAAAGCGAGAGAATACATCACAGAAGTTGATCTGCTTTGACATGGCATAATAATGTCAGGATTTGACTTTTGGGACCTCTTTAGGGCACTGGGAGGATCCAAATGGAAATTTCCAACCTTAAGATGTCACGGGCTAGAAGTGCTATCCTCAGTTACAAACCTGCCTGGGTACTTTTCAGGCAGCATAGGCTTTCTCTCCCTTTCGCGGAGCCGTGTGGCACTGCTGACGGCAGGCTGTTCGCAGGATCTGGACTCTGAGTGAGATTCTAGCTGCAGATCAGTTACAAGGAGAAAAGGGCTCATTCAGACCCCTGGTATCATCTTGCCCTGCTCTGACAGACCTTCAGAGGCTGTGTAAGGCAGTGGCTTGGTGGTGTATAGGTGAGCTACTCCCAGGATAGGGCTCTACCTCAAAGGTGCAATGCAGCCCTTAATTATTTATTTTGAGCATGAATTATTTCTTGACTTGAACACTATTGTCTTCTGCCAAGACTGGAATGACTTAATGTGGTGATTGCTCACAGTTTTGCTTTCAAGCCTCGATTGTGATGCCTGAATCCAGGGAACATATTTTAATTTTGATGTATGTCTAACTCCCAGAGAGCAGTGTGTAGGCATCAGGAACAGGATGCATCTAAATGCATAAGCTATAGACACAGCCAGCTGAGACATTCGTTGAGCAAATACTCCCTTTGTTGTGAAGGCCGTGGAGCAAGCTGAGGAAAACTGTGATGGGTTACTCAATACGTGCCTGTAACGTGCCTCGCATTGCTCTGCTGTACCTATGCCACTGAACTGCAGCAGAGTGGCATGGTTACAGGGGACTAGCCTAGCCAGGCGACTGACCCTGTGTTCACAGTTGCTGCATGGCTGTGATCTCCACTAGCAAAAGTGCTCCGGGTATTAAACTAACATGTTTTCCTGGTACCCCAGTATGGTCTTGCTAGCACATGCTCATCTACAAGTAAGTTTCATTTCCTAGATCCCTGTCATTTATTCATAAGATACTTCAAGCACTTGTGTAATCCTGTTGACCTCCTCCTGATTGGGAGAAGAGATTAAATAGAAATGCCATGGTAGGAATCAGATGTAAATAGTAAACATAACCAGAACACACATGTGTTGAGCAATGGTTTGTGTAGAAACACTGAGTCTTAGATTACTGTGGGGTGAAATATAATGAGAAGTTTTAATTTACACTGTAGATTACAGAACTTGATGCTTTCTGACCCCTACTTGTTTTTGTCATCAAAGGGGGTAAGTGAGTCAAACTAACAGAGCTCATCTGAATGAAGTCTTGACTCTCAGTCTCGAAACAACTATCTGTTTTCAAATGGAGTTTCTTTTTCCAGTTGTTTGGAGAATATTGTATGCTTCTCTTCAAATGCTCAGGTCTTTATTGAATTAATCGATAAAGTTTTATTTCTATTTTTAAACAAACATACTCAGACTTCAATAGAAAATAAGGAAGTGGGATGCATTTTAAGGTACAGGTATGTAGGCGTGTGTCAGCACTAAGCTTCCAGTGAGTGCTGACTGGAGCGTCTGGCTCTACCTGTGTATTGTGACTCTCTTGTACTTGAAATGAGAAGAGTAAAAAACCAGGAATAGAGCTGGTGGAGATCAAAAAGCAGGTGAACCAGACTATTTGTGTGTATCTGCCCTGCTCTGTGCAGCATCGTGCAGTGGTATCCAGCTCTGAGCAAGTACCTGCAGCACTGTGGGCGTGAGACCCCATCATTCTGGTGTCCAGGTTTGCAGAAATACATCCTCTTGGCATGCCTGGTAGGTGCACCCTTTTTGTGTGTGGAGGAAGCACCCTTATATAATCCTGCACTCCTGAGAAAAGGTGTAAATTTTTACACTTTAGGCTCACATCCTCTGTAAAATCCCAGACAGCGAAATTATTACCTGAAAGTAAATAAATCTGAGTCACGGGTCTGATTGTCTTCCCTACACTCCCTCCCATGCTGCCTCAAAGCTGCAGACTCTGGTGGGCACTGTCCCTTGAGACACTCCTCTCACCTTGCTGTGTTCCTGTCAGATAGCTTTCTTGTTAAATTTTGACTTACATGAAGGAAGAAGACATGTCAAGGAACTGTATATGCGTTTGTCAGAAAGGTTTGATATGTAAAATGTTTATTAAATATAGTATGTGGACTATTCACATTTCCAACAAACAGGAGTATTTTTGTACTCTTTTTAAATAGGATTAGATAATCCTCTGTGCTTACTTTAGATGGTGGTTATATTTAAAGAAATAAATGCTTTTTGAGGAGCAATTTAGGCTATGTAACAGTGACATAGTAAAGTGCTGAGATAAACAAAGAGAACTGAGATAAGTTAATTTAGAGCATTTGTTCTTTATCATGAGCTACTTTTTCCAAGGTGCTACCAACTGATCTGCACACCACTAACAAGCATTTCATGGGATTAGCTAGCAATTAGTGCTTCAGAACTTGTTAATGAAGACTAGAAGCTGTAGGTTGCTACCAAGGATTTGAAAGCTCGGTAATCAGCCAGCCTTGATCGTTCTGAGGCCTGCTAAGTTCAGATAAAGAGCCTCAAGACCTGATCTTATTTATTCATAGTCCCATCACACAGAGGAGGGGGAAAGAATAGGAATGGTGCAGGAAATAAAAAAATAATGCAAATCAATTCTTTGATTAAGGTTTTCACCATAGTTTGTAATGCATTTCCAGATCGAGCAGCTGCTACTATTATTTGTTGCTGTCAGGAATATTGTCTACTGATGGCTGGTGGGGGAAAACGGGCACTGAAGCCACTTTCTTTTATAGTTGTTTTTATGGTCTCACCAAAAAATCTGTTGGTTGTTCAACAATCTAGCAAGAGATCCACTGAAAAAAAAAAAAAAAAAAAGAACTAAACCAAGATTTCCTCCTGAAAATTCACCAGTAGCAGGCTAGGTCTCCAAAAATACAAGCCTCTCGTGGCTGACTCTCAGGAGAAGCCCTACAGTTAAGATCCTGTTTACCTCCGTTGAAAAAATACGGGAGTGATTCCCAGTCATGAGATGCTGCTAACGCTGCTGTGACTGCACTGGGAGGTCTCAGCACAGCTGGAGATGGCAATGCCAAAGCGTGAGCAGGTGTCCGGTTACAGCTGAAGGAATTACTCTTGTGGAAATAAGAAGTATGTCTGAATTTTATCTGATTATCTTCTTTTATGGTTCTGGACAGATTGCAATTTTTTAAGTTAGTTATTGCTCTAGCACACTTTTTAAATAGCTCTTCAATCGTTTTTTCATTTAGGTTTGCTAACCTCCCAATTGAATTTCTCTTTATTATTGTATTCTGTGGTTGCTCACTGTCCTGTCTATACATGTACTGCATTAAAAAAATAATCAAAAACCAGTGGAAAAACCAGCATGGAAAAACAAGTTGAGGAGGCAACTACTTGAGAGAGAAAGGAACTGGAGTGGGACTATGGACAGAGCAAGACTCCAGAAATGTCAGAGATGCTGGTGCAGAGTAAAAGAAAAACAGAGTGAAAGAAAAACAAAAGCAAACATTTGAAAGGAAAATGGTCGTGATAGCAGAGCTGTAGGTGGAGAGAAAGGGGCAGAGAGCAGAGCTGCGCAGCACTTGTGCATCACTGATTAATGTCTGTATGTGTGTTTAATTTGGGGGAGTAAGTGTTGTTTTCTCTCAGAAATGCTGACTCATTTTCTGGTTTTCTCACGTGGTATTTCTCACACCTTGGGGGCTCAATGCAGCATTTCACTATTGCACAGGGGTTTATACAAGAGGACATAAAATCCTGACATAACTTTTTGTGTGCTGTTTGTTGTCAGTGGAATTTTTCACACACGAAAGCCATGAATTGCTAAAGCAATTGTATAGTTAAGGGCGCCTTGAAAGAAGTTTTTCTGAGTTAGCAAAGCTAACCTAGGTTAGACCCCAGTCAATACATTTCCCTGGGTTTTTCCTGTCAGGGTTAGGCTGCCACTGTATTTATGGCTGTCAGTCTTTTCTTCAAATCTTCATAACTTGCAACCAAATTTTGTAACCAAGTGTGCTTGTGTGGTAAAATGAAAGTGCAGTGATACCAAAGCAACGTCTCCAAGAGCTGTACAGCCATATTAGCATGCCCACCAAAGCTGAAGAGGGGTTTGGTTAGCCAAGATGGAGCTGCTGCTCTAGCAAAGCCATGCAAACCCACCCAAGCCTGGTGCCTCTGCACACCCCTACACTTATGCTTTTTGATAAGCCATCTGGTATTCATTTAGCTGTCGTATCTGCCTCCTTCCTTTGCTGCAACAGCGTCCAAATCCTTTAAGTCAAACAACAACTTCAGACATTTGACAGCAGGATAATTAAAATATCAAATGATAAGAAATTTAACAAAAAAAGAATATTTTTAATTGTAATTTTCTGCAGCAATCTGGTCTTTCCAATAGCAGAACTGAGGGGGGTTTTTTCATTGTTTTTAAGAAGAAAACTAAGGGCTCAGTTAATGGGCGAGTATAAATTGAATGCTGCATATTGCTAACAGTACAGCCAGTACATTTTTTCAGGAAGAAAATACTCCATGTTCTTGCCAAAAGTCAGCGTAAATATTCCACATCGGGGGCCACTGGTATGCCTGTGCGCATGGAGACTTGGAATATGTGTCTGTCCTGGTGCTCCACTGTGCTCCTAAGTAAAACTAAGAAGCAGGTAACCTTCAGCGAGGGCTCCTAGCTAAGCTCAGCTGCTCGTAAGTTTTCTTTCTGACAGCACCCTCCTTCCCACAGCTTCCTCAGGCAGTGACAGAGAGTGCAGATTTCCACTCTCATGCTCAGCCTTTTCCTGAGCTGGCAGCGACAGAACTCACCTTGCCTAGGGGACGTGGTGACTCAGCAGAGCAGCTCCTCTAAGAGAAGGTCAATCAGAGCAGCAGACCCCAGATGAGCATGGCTTTCCCCAAGAAAGGGAAAATGAACTGAACCAATGCTTCAGTCACACAAAATTTTGTTTCCAGGATTACGTTTTTCTTACAGAAGCAGGAGCATCTTCCTGTCAGATAATATATTATAGTCTGGGAAGCATTTATCTGATCTCTGAGGAAAAGATTAAGAAAATGAAGATACACTGTTTTGATACCTGCTCAATGACTACAGAAGGATCCTCTGATATTTCTGATGACTGCAAACCCAATTACCCAATAAATGTTGAGTACACATAGTAGGGGCTTTATTATATACCCAGGTCTGCTCTCAGTTTTTATGTTTTCCCATACCTAATTTTTTCCCCACTACGTGTGGAAAAACTCATGAATTTGGGATAGTCTGAAGAAAGAGATTCTAGAAACAGCACAGTTGTTCACCATACTTCTCAAGGGTAAAGTGTCTCAATTTAAAAACCCTCAAAAATTTCCTGGTCTGATATGTTGGCATGCACAGCCCAGGATGTAGGAATTAAATTAAGTTCTTGCTGTCATGCTGATGATAAAATACTTTTCAACCAGAATTTCTTTCTCAAAATCTGTTGGTGAATTTAATGTAAAATGCAATCCAGTTCTCTATTGGTACAGCAGTTCTAACAAAATGAGGTATAATAATTGTATTTTAAATGCTGACATTAAACACGCTTCTTGAAAGGCACTGGAAATTGTTCTGCTAAGTAAGGAGGTATTTTTATATAATATGTTTTAATCACACAAGAGCCACTCTCCTTGAATAAAAGGTCAATTGGAGAAGTGGATTTCAAAAGAGCAAACCTTGTAGATAGGCAAGATAAAATAATTTCCTCCTTTGAATAGGGAAATTCTGATTCTTTGTTATGGACTGTTGCTCGGTTCCTTGTGTAGATTAATAAACTCTGTGTAAGCAGTTGGCTGTGCAGATTAGTTGTTCTCAAATGAATTTCATCCCTGAATTGCTCAGCTCTCAACTGAACTTCCAGTTAAAATTTGGGGATGTCAATGTGATGTCCTCTTCGTGCAGCGTACAAAGATCAGACTCTGGAACAGCATGGGATGGGACTGGATGGCAGCACCGTGTCCATCATGTCTCTTTCACTTAATGAAAATTGTTCTATCTCTGTGTTTTAGAGACAGAGAAAGCTTTTTACTTTGCTTGTAATTTTCTTTGTATGTGACCGCAGATTTATATTTTATCTACGTTACGTTCTAGTACGTCATAAAAAAAGAGAAAGGGGGGATTCTGGCTGCAAAAGGGGATCTGGGAAGATCATGGGCAGAGCTCAGGAAGAATCTCATCAGTCAATGTACAAGGGGCAAGGTAGAGGTCTTCCTGCTCTGTCCCTTGCTATGTGTAGCATACAATGCTGTCTTCCAACACGGAGCCTACCTACGATCTTGAGGAAGATACCTTTCCTTTACGTTAGGCCAGGTGCAAAGCAGCAACTCTGAAGAGTTGAATTCTCATTGCTTTTCATGTCACAGCTATTGCTAAGGCTCTTCAGCTTTCTGAAAGCTATATGTGAATTTCCAGATTTGTGGTTTGGAATGATGTGGTACAGAGAGGATTTTCAAATAGCAGGTTTTATTTGAAGGAAGTATTTAGCATGGCCCTGTTAGGTTCAGATTAACCCTTGTTAAAAATCTGTGCTCACAGACTATTAACTTTTTTCGTGCCTGATTATCTACAGTAAGTCTTACTGCAGTATGTTCTGAACTGAAACTGATAGAAAAATCCTTTTGAGTATAATTTACCTCATGATACAGGAAACTGTAAAAAGATGTTATGGCTTTTGGACAGGATACAGGGTTCCAGCTTATCCATAGATGATGTTTTTTTCTGTCCATAACACTGAGGTACTTTGCAATTTAATTTCTAAATATTTTTTAATGCAGCTCAACTCATTGAACTGTGGCCACAGTAGTATCTAATTATGTTTCAGTTCTCATTTCCTTCTGTTGGCATCTTTACTCTAGTATCTTTTTGGAATGTAAATTCTGCTCAGAGGAGAAATAGTTGCGTTGAAATTAATGGCCAGTGATTGCATGGTTGTTTGGGTGGAAAAATGCTGTAAAGTTAAAGCCTTGCATTTTGTGGCATGTTGTGGAAAACACATTGCATTTTTCTTCTGGCTAGTAATGTCTCTAGTACTTTCTGGGTTTTCTATACTGTACAAGGTAACAGGCTAAATTCCCCTGTGGATACTTCAAAGTCTTCTTTAAATTATCCTGGCAGGAGCGTGAGATGTTGCGTTCTTAATCTCTCTGGTTACTTGATTGATTCCCTTCTGGGATCCATTCGATTTAATAGCGATGGCTTTCCAAGTTGTCCTGACTTGCAGGTAAAGTTTTCTGGGGTCCATTCTATGCCAAAATTAGGTTTGCTGGGTATTTTTGGTGGTTAATGTTTAAATGATGTATCTCTGATTGTGGTGTTAGCCCGCCCACACCTTTTAAAAATTTTTTTGTTCTTTAATAGAATGGATAGGCCTATTACTTTGTTTTCTCTTTTTTTTAAACAAGGAAAATCAAGAAGAGAAGAACTCCTAAGCATGAAACAGTGTTGAACATTCACTGTCTTATAGGCAAGGGGAGATGTGAGAGTGATGGGAAAATCCATTCTGACCAGAGACTAGCAGATTTCCTAGAGGTTATTCCGTGTATCTGTGAATACACCCAGCACTTTCCAACAGCTCTTGACCACCGCGGGCTGGGGAGTAGGACAGACAGCACAAGGGCCCTGTCTCTCCAGAAAGGGCCCTTCTTGGGGCCAGGGCCCAGGCCGAGCCTGAGGCATGTAATTTAGTCTTGGTGCTCTGGATGCTGATTTCTTGATTTTTTGTCACCCAAATACTGTACAATAACTAGAATGTATCTTAATGTATTAAAATTTTTGCATTTATCAAGTGTATTGCGTTTGAAGTGCAAATTCTTATGGTACTGCAAAGCCTTACTGTGACTCATTGATTTGGGGCCGCTTAGTGCTATCTACCGAGTGTGCCGGGTCCTGCTTGCCGCAGTAAGTGGTTCTCATCTCCACCCTTTTTTTTTTTTTCCCTCACACAGTTTCTCGAGGAGTGTGATTTACTTGCAGTGATTTTTATGCAGTTGCACAGTCATGAGTTCTTCATCTGCCTGAGTTCTGCAGTGAGAAAAAGGAAAGAAAGAAAAGGGGGGCGGGGGGAAGGGGGGAAGAAAGGCAGCAGCTCTTGGGATCTCTTTTGTATTTCTCTTTCTATTGTTTCAGGCTATTAGCACTTGACTGTAGGTGCTGTGAGGAGAGGGTCTTGCTCAGCAGGGTGAGGGGGAGCGGGTAGGGATGGGAAGGTCTCTGGATGCTGTTACATAAGGCTCTGAGCCCGCAGCGGTTTGCGTGCGGCAAAGCTGACTCTGGCTTATGCCACATGAGTGAGGAGCTCAGAGTGGGGCTCGGCGTTGCCTGCAGCAGCAGCATAACCCTTTCGTGAACCATCCCTGCTTTCCTTCCCCACTGCCTGATCAGCCTGGTGGATGTAGGAAGGTGGTTTTAAGAAAAAAAAAAAAGCTTTCTGAGGAGACCAGACTTGACTTCTGTTAAGGACAGGCTGCTTTTAGGAGAATACTGCTCTGACCAGCATATGTCTCTCTACTTGATTTCTGAGCACCCAATCTGGATTCTTCCCTGTTTTCTTCCAGGAGCTGAGAATCTCTTCTTCTGGTCTGTGAATTTTTAATAGATTTCATATACTTTCAAATACTACTTTCACCCCGATAATGAAAAGCTTTCCTTGTCCATATTCATGAGGAGTCTTGTATGGCTGTGGTAAAACTATTTTTTCTTACCCAAACATGACCCTGAAATCTATGAAACATTTATTTTTAGACCAGTGTTGTAATCCATGCTCAGTGATTTCCCCTGGAATCTGCTACCGTGACACTGAGAGATTTTCAGGCATTCACAGATGTGTATTTATTCTAAAACAAAACAGCAAATAGCTGAACATTAGACTGAGAAATGCTGTACCAACATGGTACTTTGAATCTGAAAACCTGGCTTTAAATAGTGCCATCCTAATTTCAGAGCGGATTTAGAATCAATTAAGTTAATTATGGAAAGAGAAAGCAGAGGACTCATACGTTGTAGCCCTGTTAATCACACTGACTTGCACTTAATCACACGGTCTTACATTAATCACACAGCTTTGCATTTGTATTGTTTTATCGTCCATGAGGACTGCAGTATTTTACAGAGAAACCATTTCAGGCACTACTGAAATACAGCTTCCTTTTGAAGGATGTGGCAGATATCCCACAGCCCGTAGCAGTGCTGACAAGGCCTTGAGGGCAAGAAGAGGAGGACAGGAGAAAGGAGCAGGTTAAGAAAGGTGGTACATAAAAAATTGAATAGTTTTATTCTTACTGCTGTGAAAAGTATGCTGTGATCAATACCTGGGACTAACAAGATTTGTTTTCACTACTTTTATGAAAATGTGGTGTCTCTGATGGCCTCCTAGCAGCCCACTGAGGTGTTGCAATTAATTTAAATTTGAGGAAGCAATGGCATCTACCAAATAACTTCACATGATTTCTTGCAACATCCAGGCTTTTCATTGTAGCTATCCATCTTAGTAGATACATTAAATTAATCACCCAAAGAAAAAAGAAAGGATAAAAAGTATAAAAAGACACAAAGTGAAGAATAATAACTCTGTCCTGTTATTACTTTGCATATTTTGAGCTTTTGATGTAGAATCCTGAGTTTTTATAAAGAGGAGCATATGGATACTTTGGCAAGAGCTACTCTTGGAGGACTGCATTGTTATATAGGCAATCTTTCCTTTAGGTTGCATCTCCATCAGCTTTTGTTACCTTAACACTGTCACAGTTTAGGAATGCCTCACATAATCACCTGCCTTTGTTTTCATCAATTTACCTGTGTCTGCACGAATCCTAGCAGCCAAGACCACTGCATGGATTAAATTAGCATGAGCCATGTTGAAATTAAAATGGAGGGGGCATAAAAAGACCAAGAGTGCTATGAAGTCCTGGGCTGAGTTTCATCGCTCAGCATGACATGAAGTCTAAAAGAGGCATCAGATTTTAAAGTGTGTTTGCAGTTTAGATCACAACAGGATAGGTCAGAAGTCGATTTAAGGTTTCTGTCTCCCAGCTCTAGGATAGTTATTGAGAATTAGGAAATTACATCTGTAACATTACACTCACTAACACCTGATTCCTTGAATTTATAAAGTGTACTAAATAAAGCTTCTACTGCTTTATTTTTCCACAGTTTTCTAATCTAGTAATGGAGTCAGAAGAGGTTTGCATGTGGTACTTGATGATGTTAAATTTCCTTAATGTTGTGCTTCAGACTTTGGTACAAGTGGAGTTCTTCACTTTGTAAAAGCAAGTCTGATAAACATGATAGATATAGTCAAATAAAAACTTTTTAAAAACCCATTTTGCTCAATTTATTACATTGACCTGTACCTTATGTTTGTATTTGAGAATTTTTAAAGAAATTGTATATTCCAAGGAGACTTGAAAGAGTAGCTTTAAGATTTTAATTCCTTTATAATGATGCATTTTAGTATTTATATTTTTATTTGAACTATTTCATACTGGTTGTAATATAAAGAGTGAAAAAAGTCTTGTATAGAATCTTTGAAAATAGGTGAACAGCAGAACTGTGGTTATATGATCCACACCCATTTGGTGATTTCTTAATGCTTTAAGAAACAAAACAAAACGACCGAAAACCAGCACCAAAACTGCAAGGTTGGACAATCCTGGAGTGCATGAGATGCCTGAATGGGGCTATACTATCTACTTGTAGCACATGTACTATGTAGGCTGGCGTTAAGTTGCACCTTACCAGCCAGATATGTCATCTTGGTCTCAAGACTCTCCCATCCAGGATAAAATGGCACACGGTGCCATGGTTTTGTCTTTATCAGTTCCCTGGTGCCAAGACACGTGGGCTGTGTCTGCATTAGGACTGTGAACTGGTGATGGTCTATGTCTAGATGAAAACAGCAGGTGTGGAGGACCTGGCACCCTACCCATTCTTAGGTGTTTTTAACTTGAATTCACTCTAGCAGCCTGGATTGAATGCCCGGTTGAGACTGAAGTGTACTGTAGAGTACAAATACAGGTATGGGGCTGTGTTTAAAAATTATATGTAATTGTATGTGCACCACTGGACACACACACACACAGAATCACAGAATCGTAGGGGTTGGAAGGGACCTCAAGAGATCATCGGCTCCAACCCCCCTGCCAAAGCAGGCTCCCCAGCTCATATTGCACAGGCAGGCGTCCAGATGTGTCTTGAATATCTCCAGAGAAGGAGACTCCACCACCTCCCTGGGCAGCCTGTCCCAGGGCTCTGTCACCCTCACTGGGAAAAAGTTCTTCTGCGTGTTGGTGCGGAACTTCCTGTGCTCCAACTTGCAGCCATTGCCCCTTGTCCTGTCCCCACAGAGCACTGAAAAGGGGCTGGCCATTTCCCCCTGCATCTCCTGCCTAAGATATTTATAAACATTAATTAGGTCCCCCCTAAGTCGTCTTTTCTCTAGACTGAACAGTCCCAGCTCTCTCAGCCTTTCCTCATNGGGGAGGATCACCTCCTTCGACCTGCTGGACACACTCTTCCTGATGCATCCCAGGATCCCATTGGCTCTCTTAGCCAGCAATGCACACTGATGACTCATAGCCAACCTGTCATCAACCAGGACCCCCAGGTCCTTCTCCACAGAGCTCCTTTCCAGCAGGTCATCTCCCAGCCTGTACTGATACAGACAGTTATTCCTCCCCAGGTGCAAGACTCTACCCTTGCTCTTGTTGAATTTCATTACGTTTCTCCCTGCCCAGCTCTCCAGCCTGTACAGGTCTCGCTGGATGGCAGCACAGTGTCCTGCGTGTCAGCCACCCCTCCCAGCTGTGTATCACCTGCACACTTGCTGAGGGGGGATGCTGTTCCCTCATCAAGGTTGCCAGTGAAGCTATTGAACAGGACTGGACCCAACACTGAGCGCTGGGCAACACCGCCAGTCACAGGCCTCCAGTCCGATTCTGCTCCACTGACCACCACCCTCTGAGCCCTGTCCCACAGCCGGTATATGGCATATACCACACATATATATGTGTGTGGTATATGCCATATATACGTGTGTGTGTGTATGTATCCCTGGGCTCACTTACCAACGGATGCCTCATTCTTTGCAGGTTTATAGCCTTGTGATTACAGGGGACATCCCACGTGCAAGGCCAGAGCAGAAGCAATACTAGTGTTGTGCTCTAGAACAAGGAGTTGTAATAAAGTATAAAAGTCAGCTGTTTAATGTTAATCTGCTCCTGTGACAGGAAATCAGCGTAGGGGCCCCATTCTAAAGTTTGCAAACATTTAGCTATCTACAGTACCTGTTGCTTTGCCGAGGAGAGAAGAGTCTTTGCTGAAAGGCAGCAAATGCTGCTTGTTTAGAAGGAAACTGGGTGCCAGAGTACTGCTGCAATAGTTGCATTTCATGAACAAGGGTGGGGTTAGTTAATTTAGGAAGGTTTAATCTAACTACAAGACAAAGGACTTTGGTACCTTTTCCCTAATGGGGAAAAAGCTAGCTTGACAGCTTTGTAAAAATCTCTGGTCTGCAGTCTAAGGATGTAAACCGCTTGCAGAGTAAGCAGCTTGCTTTCTGAAAATACTCAGAGGGCCTTTTCCCCCCCCATAAATAGGATTGGGCAAAGGATAGGCCATAATTCCATTAATTGATGCATTAAGGGGGCCCTCAAAGAATTTGTTGCCAGAAATTCATCAATGTGGTTACCTTTTTGTTTTGTTTTGTCCCATAGTCCCCATGGAGAACTACAGTTATTTTAGCTCTATCAGCAATTTCACTGTCAGTGCAGAGATAAGTATCGGGCAAAATTTAATAGACTGCATCTTATAGTTTGTAATCTAATACTCAGAGATAAATTATAAAAGAAGCAAAATACAGACCAACTTCTATAATTTCTAATGTCAGCTATTATGGGACTTTTTGCTGTGGAATGCATTAAATCTATTAGAGTATTTTGTTACTGTCATAGTAGATAGGTTTCTTGAAAATAATCATCCATTTCCCTGGAAAACATGGTCTTTCTGGGAGCTGCTGCCTTAAAGTACTATTCTGACCACCTTGTACAAAAGGAGCAGGAAGGTGAAATTCAGCAAACCAAAGTACAAATATTTCTACATAGTACAAGTATTTCTACGTGTAGATCTACATCTACATATTGATGTTGGATCAAGAGGGGTTCAATAATACTCTTGTATTACAATAGCTTGCTATCATGTGTAGAAAAAGGGTTTTCACACTGTGGGGCAGGGTGTATCTCCTTCCTTTTTAGCCTTTTTGTAGCCATCTCTCCTTCTGCATACCTCAGCAGCCAGCCATCAATACCTTCTATCATTGAGCTGAAAATGGGCTTTCTAGGGATAGATCTGGTGATCATGTATGGTATATACTTCACTGCCCCAAGCTGGGTGTCATAGATATTTCAGATGAAAATAAGGCTGGCTTGGTAGCAGTCTTCACCTTGAGATTTAAAAAAGGTTTCATCAAACTTCTCACAAATCCTGTTGAAACTATGCTTCAGAGCATCTGGTTAACAGAATAAAATGCCAGATAAAGACAGCAATTGTATTTGGTTATAAAGGGTGATGCTTCCATCCAAGCTGAAGGGGGACCTCTAGAGATCACTGAGCCCAAACACATTTTAGGATGCAAACTGGAGAGCTTTCTGCCCCATACAGGCAGGCAAAACAGAGACTTTCACAAGTAAGAATCACTTCCATGTTACTGTAGAGTTATACCACCCATCCCTGATCTGGTTTCAGTCTATATTTGAGCAGGTTTCAGTTTAAAAGTTCCTTCCTTTTGTGTAGACTTGTTGTTTGGATCAATTTTCACTGCAGTACCCTAAGTCATTGGTCTTGTTTCCCTGTTACCTTGCAACAGCAGAAGGCATCTGGTAATCAGAAATTCACCCTGAGTGTAAATGCTGGAAAGCCTTTGGTGTCAGGCTGGATTTTCCAGAAGCCCTCCAAAGAGACTAGCAGGCTTTGGTTCTCTTACATGTGGGCTAAGGCCTAAACACCACCGCATAGCTCCCCCAACGTGTTTAATCCGGTTGGCTTTGAAGGGATTTACATCATTAAAGCTACGATCTTGCTCAGGCAAGGGAATCCTGAAGATACTTGAGATCAACATCCCTGGACATGGACAGGCAATTTATCCCTGCATATTCAGTTATTCTGTTAAACAAGCTTCTGTGCTATTACAATGCATGGGGTGATCTTTCTTAGTCAGAAACAGTGTCTCTATGCATTTAAATAATAAGAAGAAAACCAGTATTTTTTTAAAAAGGCACCTAAACCCATCATGCATTTCCTAAAGTACTTCTAACATCCTTTGTTACCCATAAGTGTGTTCCTAGAAAAACTTCTTTATATTTCTATAAATGAACAAAATGTTATGACTGTGGTGCATTTGTAATCTGTATGTAGGTGCCAGAGGTTAAATTTGTATTTATCAATGCCTACAGTTCTGCTTGCCTTTTAAAGCCATTATGGTACATTATGTGAAAAACATCCTTTATGAAAGCATGTAATCAAAATCACGTTAAAAATGTCTTTGTTAAGAAATTACTTGCTGCAGAAGCTATTTTACACAGTTGAATATTTCAGGGACTGCATTTGATACAAAGGGGGAAAAAATCAAACCAGGCTTTACAGTTACAGAAATATTCCCAGGAAGCTTTGATTTACTTATTTTTGCACCAGAGTCTTTAACTTTTAACTTTTTTGCGACAAGCAATATGACAGCTTGAGTAGGTATGATAGACAATATTAAGTAATCGTTGCCATATGTATCACTTTATTTTGGGGAGTGATAAAGAAACTAATCCTGCTCGTCTTTCTCACACTTTCAGATCCACAAATCTCATTACCTAAGTGAAATAATCGAGATTTGGACCTTTTCATACACTTGCACTCAGTTATAAATGCATTTTTAGTTCTTTGCATTGCTCAGTAGCTATGGAGGGTGGATTATATAGGCACAGCGTTGATGCACAACATCTACACGTTCAATTTAAAGCTCTCCTTTTGGCATTTTGATTACAGGCTGGCACAACTGCTTAATCAATTGCTGTGCCTTGGTTTCCTCCCCTGGACATGGAGGTGTTATAATCTAATCCTGGGGAGATTTTAAGAGGTGCTTAGGAGATAGTCACTGTGCTGATCACGGTGGACAGGAATATTTAGACTGGCTGTACATTAGAGTTCCAAATGTAACGAGAGGCTCAGGAATGACTATCTTTTTTATGAGATGTGCAGAGTGTGGGTTTTTTTTTCCCCTAGGATTTAGCCCTGAATATCACATTGTTGTAGTTTAATCTCCTTTGCTGCTTTTTCCTGTCTGACGCCATTTTTGGATCCATTTTCACATGTAAGCTGATTTTCAGTGCTTAACACATTTCTTTCTACCACTGATTTTTAAATATAGCAAGTGATAATTTTTTTTCTCTTTTTCTTTATTTTTTTACATATGACTGATTTTCGAAGCCAATAAAAAGATAGGAAAAACAAAGAGAATTCAAGGAGCTGGAGTAATTTAAGGAAATGCTAATTTAGACATATTACTACTAAAGAAGAAATTTATCTTCAAGCTCAAAAGAGTCGAGAATCTAGGAAAAAAGCCAAGAGAACAATCGAACATTAGAAAACTTGACTACAAGCGAAGGCTGAAGTTAGGACATTTGCTCAATATAGCAAAAAGTAGGTTGAAGGCAGGGATGACATGAGTCTTCTAATTTACTTTAATGAATGCATTTTTGTAAAATGTTATCTTAAGGAGAATGGTGACGATTTTTCTGTCTTTGCCCCTGCATGGAGGACACTGGCACAGTTGATCTTCAGAAGAAAGACTGGAGTTGTTTGCCACTGTGTTGGGGAAGACAGCAGGCCTGCTGGCAGCCTAGCTCTCTTCTCCCAAGATTTAGGCCCTGACAATATTCTTCTGTTCGCATGAGAAAGGAGAAGTTACTCATGCTGAGAGGATCCTAATAATCACATTCTCAAAACACAGCGGCCTTGTTGATAGGGGTACAGGCTACCCTAAACCAAGAAGCAGTTATGGGAAGGTATTTGGGAGTAACGGAACATGTTAAGAACCAGCCATAATAAGATGGTCAAAACCAGCAGGTGTGTGGGTGCTTTTAGGTATTAAAGGTAAACTAACAATATTTTGCTATAAGATAGGTTTATCAGAACTCATTATAATTACTAACCAATCAATACGGTGTGAACAGTGTGTGTAACCAATTAACAGTTTTTTAGCTTGCCACATTTGCAGTAATAAAGGTATAGAATCTGGGTGATTTCACCTAATAAAATGGCTTCACCTAAAATTCATATCGAATTGCAAGTTGCTCTCTGCGGGATGCCACACCACTGTCCCCTGTTCTGTCACTTCAAGTGTGAAAGGTTATTAGCTCAGTGTCCTCTTCTCTCCATCTGAATTCAGCAATGGACCACACTCTTGGTGATTTTCACTAGTAGCTAGCCTGCGCCCATTTCCTGTGGAAGAAGTTCTTTCCATCTTAGGTGCGATGATGAGGATTTCTGTTGAACTGTTCACTGAAGCATGGCTTCATCCTTAGTGCAGACTGCTTGCTTCTGAAGAGTTTGAGAGGCCTCACAGCACAGGACTTGCTGATGCAGGTCACTCCACCTTGTCTTTGCTGGGTCTGTTTCTGCAGCACACCTTGGTGACTATGCTAACAGATCATGCGGTCATTATTGGTTTTGTCTCAATTCTAGAAGTGCTACTTTCTAAATTTCCTTGCACCTGGAGAGTTTATTTTATTTTTTGCTTACCAGTCTTAAACCCCTCTCCATATTGGAAATGTTCTTTGTCCAGATCCTGAGTTCTCTCTCCTTGTTAATTATGCGTTTGCTGTAGTACGTGCCTCTGACTTCGGTGTTTGTCCAAGTAAGGCCCACTGAAAGGCGTCAGGAGGTGACTCCAGATGAGCAGCAACCCCAGAAGAACATGGCATCTCTTACAGCAAAGCAGTGCTTGCGTGCCATTTCTTCCCCAGCATTAGTGGAGAGGCTCCTTCTCTGGATACCTTTTTTGATTGGAAACTGTAAGTTAAGAGAACTCTTAAATGTGCTGGTTGTATAGGAGCACACTGATCAGGACAGGACTGGTGTTTGCTTGGCAAAGAGGGACTTCTCTGAAAAGCAGGCCCTACCTGTGTTCTGTGTGCTGCTGACCTGAGCAATGGGGCCTCTGTTTCCATGTTCAGCAGCTCTCAGTTGTGTCCAGAAAGGGCTTACTCTGGAGACTCATCCCCAGACCCTGTGGAAGAGGATGAAGCCCTCTTTGCCTGCAAGATGTGCAAAATCTAGGTGTCAAAGCCAGAGCACTGACACTAGCACTGTAGTGCTGGTAGTCCTTACTGACCTCAGCTTCAGTTCAGAGCTTTTTTTTCTCTTTTGTCTATCATCCTAAAGTCCTGTTTCATTTGTGTTGTCCCCCACGCCTCAGGTGTCTGCGTGAACGTGGTTGGTTTTTCTTTGCTTTGGAAATGACCGCTAAATAATTTCTGTGGTAACTAAAGGGTCATGATCTGGGGTGAGCATGACAAAACGATGCACATGAACTCCTGAGAAAGAGGCAAGCTTACCCTTAGCAGCAGTTAGTGAGAAAAGCAGAGACATGTTATGTTAGCTGAGCAGCTTTTGGGATACTTAACTGTGGTGAGGTACTGTTTGGCCATCAGTAATGCAAAAATGCTGAATAATTCTAAAAAGCGATGGGAAGGAAAGCTGGTAGCTTTCTTCAGAAGTATCTGAGTAGCACGTAATGCTAGCCATGTTACGCTGGTTTAATGATTTCTTGATAGGACTGGTCTTGGGCATTGTAGTGAGATTATGCCCTCACAAATTCTTCCAGTAAGTCAGAAATAAATCTCTTGTGGAACAGTAAGCTTTTTAAAAGGAAAGACTGACCTCGGTGGCTTCAAACGTTTCCTGAACTGTTAAATTACTTGAACCAAGTGCATATGCCCCAAGTTTTCATACTGTTTGGAGAGAATTTCCTCAATATAATGAAACAAACTTATTTATCATTCTGTCTAGAGAGGATTGAATTCACATTGAAGTGGTTTGTCAGGGTCACTGTCTTCCTCTGGATGAGGAGAGAGGAGAAAGGTCTAGAGCATCCCAAAGGTGAAGAGTAGCTCATCAGCAAGTGTCACCATATCAGGCACATCAGTGATATTTACTGTGCAGTATATTCATCATCTATGAAGAAACAGTAAAATCCTCCACAGATGAACATCAATCTGGGAAATGTTTTGCAAAGTACTAGAGAAAGTTATCTTCGTGTTCTGCATTGCTATGTGTGGCATGACACGAGACTGTCTTAACAGGTGGTGAAATACTCTGTTGGCAAGCCATCAAACCATGCTGGAAACTTTTGGGTTTGTTTCCCCAGGGCTCCACTGTCAGTCCTGTAAGGAACATTGGCCTGAGTCTGCAGAGAGAAATCCTGTCCTTGCTGGGTGTGAAGGAGAATGAGGGTGGGCAGAATCTGCACCTCAGTGTGTGCTGGACCAAATACCAAGGTGTCTCTTTCTAGCCTCAGCCAACACCTTTCTCAAGAAGTAAAAGTGTCTGTGGAAATGTCAGCGCTCAGACTGGAGGAGGCAGTCAAGATTAGGCATCTGGATCGCTGCTTTGAGCATATGGATTTATTTAGAAACCAAACTGATAAAACACAAAGCCGCTAGTAGTCTGTCTTGTAGTTGTAATAGTGAAGTGGAAGGAAAGTGAATTCACCTTTTAACTCCTTGAGGCTGTGCAATGGGAAATGCCTGAGCTCTGTTAATTACCCATGTCAGGAATGGCTGAAGTCTTGTCCCTGATGGTTACCATCTCTGTGTGATTACTGATGTAACTGTAACTTTGTGGATTGTAATCTCACAGGCAACCATTAGAAAACCCTATTATATCAAAATCTCTCTTTTAAATTGGATTTTTTTTCCTCCCCAAGAATTCTGATGCTTATTTAAAAAAAAAACACCCTTCTATCTGGCTCTTTCTCCAGGTTGAAGAAATTATTTTCATTTTTAAATTGCCTTTTGTCTGCCTTTCATGATGAGAAGTAATCTAGAGATACCTATCATGCTATTAAATGAAACTTACCAACTTTGTATCGTTCTACCGTGAGGACGTCGTATTTTGTCACTAATGCTCTTTATTTACTTAGTGCCAAAATCAATTCCTTTTATTATAAATGGGTTCAGTTTGAGTTTAATCAAGACCAATAGGAAATATTGTTAGTGGATCATGGAACTGAGAACAGATATTGAGGAACCGCAATGCAAATAGAAGGGGAAATTGCCTGAAAAGCATCACTACTTAAAGTGAAAGCCTCGTTTCCTTAAGTTCTTTGATCCACTCAAAGCATAACATCAGAGCTAAATAAAGTAAACAAGACTCTGCTATATATACCCAGTGGAACTAGATGGTAGGAGAATGGATGTGCATTTTAAATTCAAGGTCTGTTGTATTGAATGTCATCCTCATTTTGGCCTTGTGACTGAAAAGCTTTTTGCTTGATTATTTCTTATTTCACTCCCAGCAGACAGGAAGAACATCACATACTTGCTGTGACAAATCCAGAGCGACAGTCTCTAAAGGCAAAATTATCTTTTTCCAGGTAGAATGTAAATGTTTAATTAAGAAAGAAAAACTATGGTGGCCACAGATAAATTACAATTTTATATTTGATGGCTCTTTTTGTCCCAGGAAAAACTTGATTAATTTAGAGCTGGCAGATTGCCTGTCAGGTATCATCACCAAGGGCTCTGGTAGGATAAATTATATTAGGCTTCTTGTGCCAGGATGAACTTTAGTGGCCCTTCTGTACAGGAGGCAGATTTGTTTATTCCATTGTGACTGCTTCCAGCTTGAAATCTTTTTGTCCTAAATGTCTTTGTAGTTGATTTTAATGTTCTGTTTACAAGCTCTGAGAAGTTAGTTTTGAAAAAAGTTTTATGTAAGCAATTTACTTCTTTTTTTATAATTAACCAAATCTAATTTGGATAATTAAAGTTTTCTAAATGGCAGTTATGTTACAGTTTGTTCCAGGCAACTTTTTATGGATTGAAAGTATGGTGAAAAAAGTTTTTCAAATGGCTGCTTTAGCCTTTTTCTCTTAGTTTGTAAGGATTAGGAATATCAAGTCAATAGACAAAAGAACTAGCTAGTCACTGGGTGAATATAAATGTCAGAACAGAAATTATTATTAATTGTTACTTTCTGGTAGGATCTTCAAACAAGTTAAGATGATCATCCCCTTTTCTTCAGTGCTGTACACAGATGAAGGATCAGATGGTCTCTTCTTTGAAAAGCTTGCAGGCAAAAAAGGGCCAGGAGTGAGTACAAGATCAGGTAAATGAAGTTGTCACATGAACAGAGTGAAACATTATCAGGGTAGTAAATAACATGCTTGTTCCATTGTTACTATTATTTGGATGGAGCAGTGTCTGTTCAACAGAAAGCATATAGGGCAAACCAAAGGGGAGTAGGAAAGTGGAGGAACTGGTAAGAAAGAGGAAAGTAAAGTGATGGGAAGTCTTAAGTGAGCCTGGATGCACAGCCTGTGTGAGATGCTCTAGTGTCACTACTAGAAAGATATCCAGGTACTTTTCAGCTAGATGGATAATTTAAGTATAGGCAGAAGCAACAGCAACTGACAGGATTTTTGGTTAGTTCAGGAGAGTAGCTTTTTTATTTATTTGGGGTACAGTAAAGGTCACAGAAATTCAGCCAGGGATATTATTGCTAATTGTGCAGGCAGTTAAATTTAGCTCTTGTTCAGCCAAAAGAAGTGATCAATCTCCAAGAAGCTCGAGAGCAGCAATAGCCAGAGAAGGGCAAACAGATTGTCTTTCAAGTTCTTTAAGATGCCTTTTTGTTCACTCTTCCTCATCTGTATAGATCTGATGCAGGTAATCTGAACACAGCAGATTTCTGTACAATAAATCAGAAGGACTTTCAAAGGAGGACAGACCAGCAGTTAAGAAGCTAGCCTAGAATGAGCAGATTTGGTACCCTGCTTATGATTAACTTCCTCTGAACTTGGCATACAGGTTACTTGCCTTTCCTGTATCTTGTTTCCCCGGTGGTAAAATGAGCAAGGAATGAACTGCTTGTGCATTAAGAGATGTTTGTGAGGAAAAAGAGTACTCAAAAGTTTGAGGATTGTAGATCTTGCTGTGATATTCATAGCTCAATTCAGCTGCCCACACATAGGCTGTTTGAGTTGTATCCTGCCTTGCCTCAAGCTGCTATTCCAGAAGATGCTTCCATGGGTCCTAGTGTCATGTTTGCCACATGCACAGAGATGTTTGAGACCGTCTGTGCCATCTGAGATGCCTATGGGAAGGCAAATTAATCAAACCCACCATTTCTCAAAGTTGATTCTTTGCTTTTAGCTTGGTCTCTATTCTTTCCTAATGTTTTTTCTCACTCTTAGTTCTTTCTTTGATTTCTCTCTTTTTTTAATCTGCATCTAAGCTTGGTCTATGCTGTTTCTTGTTTCTTCCCATTTTTGTTTTTGTCCTTAAGCTACATCCCATGAAAATCACCTTCCATGCACCATTCTAGCATCTCTACCTGGATACCATCCTCTATTATACAGGCTTGGTATACAGAGCTGACTGAGGAAAACTGGTCTAAGACCTTGCCTGTCTGAAGTTTATTTTTTGAAGTACTGGGCAGTTCTTTGAAGCTGTGCCAGGCTTTCACATCCACTGGGGATAAGCACCTTTCAGATTACATGCAGAGAGTGTCTAATGAACCATCTTAATTTGTGGGAGACCCCCATAGCAGTAGACCCTGTGAAGATCCACAGAGACAAGCAGGAAAAGTCCCTAGCAGTACACTGTCATAGCCATTAGTATCCATTCTTACCTGTAAAGCAAGGCCTTGAGATCTCCAAAAGTCATCCTTCAGTGTTGTGATTTTATGTGGCAAGGCTCTGGTAGCGAAGAGGATGCTGCAGGGGTGACCTCTGCAAGAAGCAGCTAGAAATTTCCCCGAGGCCTGACAGAGTAAACACCAGCCAGGTTCAAGGATAGACCTGCTGCTGACCAAGGCCAAGCCCATCAGCGACGGTCACAGCACCTCTGGGAATCACATTTAAGAGAAAAAAACCAAATCACAAGCAGCTGCTTTTTGTCACCAGAGAGGGGAGTGAGAAGATGTAAGAAATTGTGCAGACACCAAGGGCAGTGAAGAAGGTGGGGAGGAGGCACCCCAGGTGCCAAAGAGAAAGATTCCCCTGCAGCCTGTGGAGAAGACCGTGGTGGAGTAGGTTGTGCCCCTACAGCCCATGGGAGATCATGGGGAGCAGAGGTCCCACGTGCAGCCCGTGGAGAGACCCCAGACTGGAGTGGGTGGAGACATAGGGAAGATGCTGTGACCAGCATTGAGGCCCATGCAGAAGTGGGTTTGCTGTCTCTCTGTGTGTCTGTGTCTGTGTGTCTGTGTCTGTCTGTGTGTGTGTCTGTGTGTGTGTCTGTGTGGGGGGGGTGTGTGTGTGTGTGTGTGTGTGTGTGTGTACGTGACTTCATGGGGGACCAGGCTGGAGAATTCTGTGATTGTACCCCATAGAAGTGACCCACACCTGGGGCAGCTGGTGAAGAGCTGAAGCCCCATGGGAAAGGACTGATTTTGGACTCCTAAGCCACTCAATGTATATTTTCTTCCCTGTACAGCTGAAAAGGGGAATGATAGAGTGGCTTTGGTGGGCATCTGGCCTCCAGCCAGGAACAAACCACCACGTTCAATCTCCTTAAACTCCTACTGCCCGGATAAGTTTTACCACTGGACCTCTTAAGATCTCACTTAGACAGAATAATAGCCAGATACTATTAGGTTAAATTTTGGAAGGGTGCCTACTTCTAAATTTGCTGGATGTTACGAAGATAGGGTGAGGAATGTCTGTGCACTGTGATGCCCTGTGATGTGCAAGTCAGTGCTCTCTGTAAAGTACTTTCTGGTTTTAACCAAATGACCAAGGACTAACGTAGAAGTCTGAAGCTTCATTCTGAGAGGAATCATCGTCTTGTTTGTTTTGTGGATCTCTCTAGAGCATTTTTACATCATCTGGCAGTGATGTACAATTGGATTCTGTAATTTGCAGAAAGGTTATTATAACCATCGCTCATAGCATAATGTTCATATTTGTCATTTAGGCTGTGTAGAAAGGCAACATTTCCCTCTTTCAATTTTGATTAAGGGAACATACCTTATCATAGTATTTTATGCTTGTCTGGATATTATGCAGTGCTCTTCTCATTTGTTAGCAAACTGTTCCCATGCATCATGGTATTTTACAATACTCAAAGCACCACCAAGCAAAAGCTGACCAAAAAAATTAACAAAAGACAAGCAGCCTTGAGAAAAGGGAACCTTCATGCTTCTTGAAACAGCAAATGTCTTACTAGAGCTTCACAAACAGCAGGACAATCCATCAGTAAGAAAAATCCATCAAGGCTGTAGAATGTAAGGAGACCACATCAGGAACTCATTTAAATGCAGTTTGTTAGGGGTGGGGAGAGGGTTCTGCAGGAGTGTCACAGCATGCTTGTCATGTATCTTCCCTAGGCATCGTCTTGAGGAGGAAGTGGAGAGAGGCTGCTAGATTATATGGACAATTAGCGTGACCTGTAGAGTCGGGTTTTTTGCTCTTCCATACCTGGTACCTAGCAGGTGCCTTCTACCATTGTGTGGAATATTCATTCTTCAAGCATTAATGCAGTTCAGGATAGGACTTCTCTTTTGCTTTGTGACCCTGTACCTCAGGAATTGCCTCTGCTACATATCAGGATAGCAGTTGTGGCATTGCGGTCTTCCACTAAATGGTACGTTCCTAAATTGCAGTTTACCATGATGTCCCTTCTCATATATCACAGAATCACAGGGTTGGAAAAGACCTTTAAGATCATCAAGTCCAACCAATCCTGTCCTATGCTAAACCATATCCCTAAGTAACTCATCTACCCGTCTTTTAAATACATCCAAGGTTGGCGCCTTAACCCCCTCCCTGGGCAGCCTGTTCCAGGCCCTCACAACTCTTTCAGTGAAAAATTTTTTCCTAACATCTAACCTGACCCTGCCCTGGCACAGCTTCCTGCCATTTCCCCTTGTCCTGTTGCCTGTCCCCTGGCTAAACAGACCATGACCCACCTCTCTACAACCTCCCTTCAGGTAGTTGTAGGTGGTGATAAGGTCTCCCCTTAGCCTCCTCTTCTCCAAGCTAAACAGCCCCAGTTCCCTGAGCCGTTCCTCATAGGATTTGCCCTCCAGCCCCTTCCCCAGCCTGGTTGCCCTTCTCTGGACTCGCTCCAGGATCTCCATGTCCTTCTTGTGGGGAGGAGCCCAGAACTGGACACAGTACTCGAGGTGTGGCCCCACCAGTGCCAAATAGAGGAGAACAATCACCTCCCTAATATGATCCAACATGTCAAACTTGAGCAATGAAATTAAACTGTAAATGGTAGGCAAATGAGGATTATTTTGTCCCATTTAAAGGAAGACTGAAAATGGGCAGCTGGGGGCCAAATACCAGTACAACAATAGAGGTGTAAGATACATCACGTGACAAGAAAGATTGGCTGTAATTTACTGAATGCTCAGGACTTCTCTGTATCATTAATACTGCAACTGTGCAGAGAAATAAGGGCTGGTGACTACAGATCATCTAACGGTGATCTGGAAACCTGAGCTAAGCTTAGTCATTTATTAACATCGGTAATAGAAACAATCCAGAGTGCAGATTCTGCTGAAGATGAGGAGTAAGAGAGGGTAGTCAGAGGGTGGGGGCATAGGTGTTTCTTGCAAGTCTTCTGTTTCCTTCTTTTTCAGATTGACCTCTTGTAAATTTATTAGCCATCTCCACAGCAATTCAGCCTTTAAAAAAGTGTGTGCTCTGGGTCAGAGGGTCATTGATTGCTCATTAATGATTTAAAGCATGCTTCCTTAAATTCTCACCCCTGTGTTTTGTGCACCAGTGGATCTTCTTGAGACTTCAAAACCAGGCCACAGCATCACCCTTCTTGACACAGCTCCAGTCTCTGCCTGGTGGCCAGTTGTAGTCTTCAGGTTGCCTGGAGAAGTTCTGTGATAAACCAGCACTACCCCGAACAACTGATCACAATTGAAGAGCTTTACTGTAGCGTCTTCCTGCATTTTCTATAGCTTTCTTAGTAAACTGCTCAGCGTGCTGTTTTCAACAGGTTTTCAGGCTTTTCAGAGTCTGTCAATGAGAAAAAGATGTGTTGTTTTTTTTCCCCACAACTTCCCAGCAGGTATTAAATGAGAATGGAGGCTTGGGCAAACATTTGTCACGGGAGCACAATGGTGGAACAGCAGCAGCAGCAGTAGAAAGAGAAGCCTGAGTTCTTGTGTATTGTCTGTGTAGCATGGAAAGCATTACATTCAACCAGCTGCTTGGAAAATGGAGTGATTGAGTGTGTCACATTGGAGCTGTGTTGAATCAACATATTTGTAGCAGAATTGGAACTGAGCATTACGCTGCGCTATTTCAGATGTTCATCTTTGTGGTAAAATGGTAATTTAAACTTACTGGGTGTGTTCTAGTTGCTGATCTACTTACTTTAAAAAATCCTAATAATGTTAAATGTTCTATGAGTTATGGCTCCAAACTGAGCTTGTTTGGAAGGCCAAGGCTTTCACCCTAAAAAGAAAGTGTTAAGTACTGTTTGGTTTTTTTTCTCCCTACAGTGCTCAACTGTCTGACGTACTAACAGGAAAGACAAAGAATGTTGATCTCTTGCTCTGTTTAGTCAGAAACTTACTCCAGCACTCTCAAATGGAAATTCGTGGAGGAAAAAATAAAATTAAAAAGCTCCAAATAGAACACACCTTTTTTACCCCCATGACTCAGTTTCACCATCTGTGATAATAACAAGTCCTTTGCACACGTTTGACAAGGGATGATGTGTGTCAGGATGTCTGATGACGTTACTGTCAGGTCCTGTCCATCCTACTACTGCAGCTCCTGTGCAGGGAGCTGAGCTGCTCTTGAGGCCTGGGTGTGTGGTCTCACACAATCAGTTTCTTCTTTTTTTTAACTTTTTTTCCTTTTCCCTTTGTTCATTGGTTTGTTGGTTGGTTCGTTCTCCTATCTCAATTCCCATAGTCTTGAAACTTTTTTTAGGTGAAGGATGGGTATGTTTGTCAAAGTGGTAGTCTCAGCAGCTATTATAACACTCATCCTTGCCACAAGACATGAGTTTTCAATATAATCAAGCTTACTCAAGTTAATCTGTAATTTTCTCTATTATACTGGTTTTCTTTCTTTGGTATGTTGCAGACGTTTAACAGCATTCACTTCACAGTCATTGTTCAATTGATCATTTTAATTCGACATCAGCAAATTATTGACATTTTCATCTTAACACTTCACATCCCCACAGAACTGAAATGTGTTATTTGGTAAATGAAGGCACTTAGATGACTTGAAAGGGGAACAATTTAGTCTTCTGTCTTTAAAACGATTTAATGAAGATGCAACATCCCCAGATGGAAATAGTCTTGCATTTTGTATCTAGACATGGAATTGTGATGACATTTATTAATTATATCAGACATGCTTGATGTCCTTGCTCAAATTTCATGCATTTGTGTTGAATCTGTCATTTATTTTATCTCAGTACCACATTGCCAGGCAATTCATCTATACATGTGTTCACATAACAGCATCTAGGTTTACCACCAGATCAAATTTAACTTCATTCTCAATGCTAATTGGACTTAATTATTTAGTTCATATATTCTTAGCAACATGCTGGGCCAACATTGATATTCATTTTAGATCCTTAGTGTAATTCAGTGCATTAAGCAAATCATACAGTTTGGAGATTACTGTTAAACCAGGAAAAGAAAATAGAGCAGCTGGTTCATTTTTGAGTGGTGGTTGGGTTTTTTTTTTGTCTTTTTATGGCAATTTAAGGGTACACTTACTGGTAGATTATTTAGTCTTAATGTGAAATGGGGTAGCTTTTTGCCTATTTCTTTTTTTGATGGGGTGATCACATTCAGTATGCTTACCTGGCCACCACCTCTTTGAAAAGGAAATGGTGGATTTTTCAGGAGTTGCCTGGTGTGGATCAAAGTCATATCCCAGTCAGGGGCAGACTGTTTGGCTCTTTGGTGACAAGGAGCATTGTGAAGGCCTGTGATGAGTCAAAATGTTAAATTAAATGATTCCTCTGTAAAACCATCTGTGATATTTTTTAATATTTTATTAAAAGATTGGTCATGATAGTAGGTGAAGTCTTTGGAAGTAGTCAGCAGGCTTAAAAGCAACCCAAAATGCCCAGATAAGCCAGGGGAATGAAGAGCTGAAACACTGCTATAGGCAGCAGAAGGCTAGTCTTCTGTCTTTTTCCTTGCTGATGTCATTCTTTCTGCCTTTCAGCTGTAAATATGTCAAAACTTCCTTGAAGTTCCACATGCCAGGTCTGTAGGTAGCATTGCATCACCCTCATGGTCATCTTGACCCGCTGGTTTCTCCTGTGGCCATGCTGGACCACCCCCCACTTTGTGCCACGCAGTGAAATGGTGGGAGGCTGGCAGTCAGAGGGAGAGCATGCTGTTGTGAGAAGAATAGGAGGGGATGTTTATATATTTATTCATAGCATCAGCTAATTGCCACTGTTTCACTGTTGTGGTGTTGTTTCCTTTGGCTTTGTTATTTCCTGTGAAAACGGGAAACTGTCATGAGAGAGCAATCTTAGCATTGCTGTGTGAGATGGTCCATCCCACATGCAGTGGGGTCTCTTAAAAGATTTGGGGGTTGCTCGATAGGAAGAGCGAAGGCTGTTTTCAGCCAGGTATAAGTCTTCAATAATAAAATGAATGGAGAGTGCTTGGATTTAATAATAGAATGCTTTTATTGTAGTTAAATAGTGTAAAGTGTAGCTGTGTCAAATTACTTTTGAGATTGCTATCACATGAATAGCCCTTAATGCTGACATATGCAGTGTATTTATTATCTAGTGGATGACAATCCACTCCTGAATTAATAAGGAGAGCAAGTATGAACAATATAGGAGTTTTAAATAAGCATCAGTTGTAGCAGTTTTTCATGCAGCCTTACAGTTTGTTCTTTATTCTCACTGTATGACTTGATGTTGACAATCATGCAGATAAGGATAATATTAATTCTATTCCATGTAATGGGCCATAAACAGAAGAAAAACCTAATGAAATTTGAATTTTTGTTTTCCTTTCTTTGTCTGAATGGGAGGAAAACTTGCAGTACCAGCAAATTTCCCTCATTCTTTCTTGCTTGGAAGTCCTGGAATTCTTTGCTAAAAGAAATGTTGCCTCATTAAAGAAAAAAAATAAATATATATATCCCCCCAAGGGCTCCATACTTTGAAGAGTATTTACACACACACACACACACATGCACCATGCCCCTGCTTTTTTCCTTTTTTATTTTTACAAAACAGTTTCCCATGTGAACTTTGGAAACTTAACATCTAACTGCAAGAACAACAGCATTGAAAGTAGCAGCAGTTTTGTTTTGTGAAGTAAATATTAAGTTATTCCATTTTCTTTTCAATACAGGTACTTCAAAAACTAGGAAAAGCTGATGAAACAAAAGATGAACAGTTTGAAGAATATGTTCAAAATTTCAAACGACAAGAGGTCAGTGACTTTTCCAGTTTCCTTAATTGTGTCTTAAGTAAAACAAAATACATTTGAACTTGCCAGTTTTAAAGGTGATGTTACAGGGTAACAAGTAAATAGAATGAATTTGCGTGTGTATGTGTAAGATTTTGTTCTGCTACTTTCAGATGCAAAGACCAGTCGATTTTATGCATGCAGCAGGCTAAGAAGTGCAATTGTAATACAAGGACATATTGTAACCATACATAACACCATCATGCTCAAACTGCTTGGGACCAGTGGAGAGGGTGGCACATTTTCAACAGCATAACTGAAAGCGGATCACAACCCTTACTAAATACAGCTTTGTAGTTGCCTTCTTACAAAGAAGAAATAGATTTCCTTGGTTTTATTTGTGGATTGTTTTCATCAGTACTATATAATAATACTGTTTTCATGCAGAGTGAATGAATAGGGTTCAGACTGCTGTGTGTTGTTAAGCTGCCTGTTGGTGCAGGGGGCTGTAGCAGCAGTGCTGATGAAGTGCTACTAGGAGTAAGGCTCAGCTGTTCTACGTGTTTTAAACACAAGATGTGAAAATGAAGATGCTCTGAAGAGTTTATAATCTTCTCCCAGTGCTATCCTAAAAACTAACCTCAATTACTCCTTGCTTTGTTGGACAGGCTTCTTGGCTCCGAGGTGATTAATTGTGATTAATTATATAGTAGCTTTCTCGAACAAATTAATGCCTACCATGAGCTGCATTAATGCCACCAAGAAAATGGTCTTGTTATGTAAGTACAAACTGAGGTATCTGTCGTCTTTGTGAGCTGTCATTTAGAGCTCACACAGAAAGGCACTGGAGGGGGAGAGAACTGCTCCCACGTTTTTTACACGATGTAAGAAATTGACTCATGTCAATGTTTGCAATTTCTGCCCTGAGTTGGTCCTGTCTACCACAGGCACTTCCATCCTTCTCATGTAAACACAACCCCTGCCTCCTGGCTGCTGGGGTGCTTATTAACTCTTAGGCATCTTCTGGCTGATAAGCCTTTATTTCCCTCTCTGTGTAGAAAGGAGGGAGGTTTCACAGCTGGCCTGTTGTGCAGATCTTTGCTCTTCCCCAAAGATGACAATGTTGAGAAGTAAAAGAACCTGTTTCTCAGAGGAGGGTAGTTGCTCCCTCAGATTTCTTGAGGTCAGGAAGATGGTTGGGATTTAGCAGGCCTGAAGATACATTCAGAAGCCTTGAAACTCTTGCAGATAGGTTATTTTTCCTTTTCTTCCCCTTCCTGTTTTCCAAGTACACTGAGATGTCAATGGAGCGTTTCTTTCTTTTTGATTGTCCTTATGTTGCTGCTTATCCCAGCTGTTTGCACAGCTAGTGGTATTAGAAATAAGATGTGTTCTTACTGGGTGCAGGAGGAGGAGATGGAGCATTCCCACAAAGAAACAGAGTTTTGTGAGAGATGTTTTTGCCTAAAAATTCGAGGTGAAATTTAAAAAGAGAGATGAAGGAGAAAACAAATTCTTTTTAAGCAAAACTATGTCTCAATTGTTTGTTTTTTTCTGTCCTTCAACAAGAATTTTCTGTAATGGTGATTTTCAGCTGAAAGTCTTGCTAAGGGCTGAGGAGGATCTTAGCATTTCTTCCTTTTTATTTCCTCCTCCTTTGATGTACAGAGAGGCAGTAATAAGTTGTCAAGGATTCTGCAGGAACTGCATGATGTAAAATCTGCTTGCAAAAGTGATTTGGGGCTAGGGAAAGAATTGGGTAGGGAGGAGGGAGTGCAGAGGGATCTCCAGCAACTTTTTTGAGAGGCACATGCAGATTATCCCAGATCCACTGGCACAACAAATGAGAGAGAGGCTTCATATTTATTAAACTAATTACTGTGCCCTGCTGGGCTCACTCTCAAAGAATTCTGTTGTGCTCAGTTATTTTGAGTACAAGAGGAAAAAATGCTGCAAAGGCATTCTTTCTGCCATGTTCACCAATAAGAAGCATATCAATTGCTTGAATTGTGTTAGTTTTGTTCATGCTTTGATCTACAGCTTGCTGGTAATGCAAAGATACAGAGCATTACAATATGCACCTGGATTATCACTCTTACTGATGAGTACCTGGCTGAACTGCTGTCTTCTCTGAACTCAGGCAGCCATTTCTTCTTGGTTTACATTCAGTCCTGCCTTCAAGATTATCTCTGTAACTCTAGAGCCTTAAGTAAAAGCAGAATTAAATTCTAGGTATTAAAGCATAAAAAAAGGCAGCCTAGGTCATTAATCCTTGTACTCAGGTCCACCAAACTGTTGATGTGGGCCGTTGAGTTGGCTTGCAAGCTTGTTAGAGCCTATCCTATCTCTTGCAGTCCCTCCAGCATTATTTGTCCCTATGCTGTTTGCCAACCTAACTGAGCCCTTTTTATAGCAGAGACAGTTTGAGAGAAGATCCAAACTTTCTTTTGTTTCTTACAGTGTCATTTAGCTAGTTCATGGCCATTTGGCTCCCTGGTATAAAAAAGACAGGGATCTCCTGGAAAGAGTCCAGAGAAGGGCTATGAAGATGATTAAGGGCCTGGAGCATCTACCCTATGAGGAAAGGCTGAGAGAGCTGGGACTGTTCAGTCTAGAGAAAACTAAGGGGGGACCTAATTAATGTTTTAAAATATCTTAAGTGTGGGATGCAGGGGGAAATGGCCAGCCCCTTTTCAGTGCTCTGTGGGGACAGGACAAGGGGCAATGGCTGCAAGTTGGAGCACAGGAAGATCTGCACCAACACGCGGAAGAACTTTTACACAGTGAGGGCGACAGAGCCCTGGGACAGGCTGCCCAGGGAGGTGGTGGAGTCTCCATCTCTGGAGATATTCAAAACCCATCTGGATTCCTGTCTGTGCAATATGAGCTGGGGAGCGTGCTTTGGCAGGGGGGTTGGATCCAGTGATCTCTCAAGGTCACTTCCAGCCCCTGCGATTCTGTGATTTCATCTACCAATATTTGATTTTAAGGAAGGCTGCCACTTCAGTTCTGTGCTCTGGGGAATCCTAGTAAGCTCAGAGCTGTGAAAATAGTTTTTCTTGTTTCCCTACTTTATTGAGCCTGCAACACTTGGGAGCTCAACTGGTTTTATGGATAGAATGATCTTTTTGTTAGTACTCTTTAAAGATAATAAGTGAGGACTCCCAGTTCAGCTCAGGGAAAAGAAAGAGTACAGCGCTCATTGCCCAGGAGAGAACTGCAAAACTGAAGTCTGAACATGCTCCATAGCAGACTAGATGGTGGGTATGTACCAAACTCAACAACAGGCTCTGTGTAAAGGTACGTCCAGCAGACCTATCTGTAGGAATAGCTCGTTTAGGATCCTCAGTGATCCATTCCCATCTCTTTCTGAATACAGCTGGATAAGAGCCCCTTCTGGACTTGACAACCCAAGTTGAATTATGCAGTTGAATCACCATGGAGAAACTGACTCATCCCTGGTCTGGAGAGAACAGTGGCTTTGCAGAGCATCAGGACTTTCCCTGTTAGAAGCAGAAAGATGCTTCAGTTGAAACCAACAGTAAAAGCCTCTGATTTTTAACAGTGAATACAGCTGTTATTCACTTTCCATTTAAGCTGTAAACTGGACATTGCTACTCTAAATAAAAAATTGTGGAACAAAAAGAAGGTAAAAATTCATGTATGACACAGATTTTCGGTGTATTTCAAGAAATTTCTTGTGGCTCAGAGTTTTCTCTCTGTACAGCTAATTGTGGATGTGCTCAGCCTCTTAATTGACCCTGAAGTTCAGAGAGAGGAAAAAAAAGACAAATCCTGCGTATTTCTCTCCACTGTGAAAATATCATCAAGTCACTTGGGATTTTACCTGAAATTTCATCTCAATTCTGTTGTTCAAGCAACTGCATCTTACACTTTCTTTTTTTGACAGGAAGTAAACTAGCAATTCCCTTATCCCCAAGTATATTCTAATAACTCAGAGTGCTTCGATTTTGTGGAAGATCAATATTCTAACTTGTGTCTATGCATATTTACCTCATTAGTTTTCCTTATGTAGTTAGGAGACTTAGTTTACAGAGTATAATTAAAATATATTTTAGTGTTTAAAGCCATCATGTATTGTATATGTACATACAGAGATATACCAGTTGCTACTACAAAAGCAGCTGCCCGTGACATATTGTCAGAGTAAAGTAAAATATCAAGTGCTGTTGTTGCTAGTTTTCATTTAAGTGGAAACTAAGACTCTTTTTGTTGCCATCACTGAGTGAGGAGGAGGTGCTTCTGTGGGCTGCTGTACTTAATGTATGCCTCACAGTAACAGCTGCTCCTTGGGTGTAATTATTAGAGGTCCTGAAAAGTTTTAATCTGTCCAGGTCTTTGTTTCACACATACAAACTTACCTGCTTTACAGCTATGGGACAATGTTGACTGAAGTTGTTCAGAGGGAAAATTAATGTTCATTAAAGTGCTTTTCTTGCATCAGACATGCCACTGATGTCTTACAATTAATTAATGACCTAAGATACCAAAGATAAGATTCACCACCTACACACAGGCACTAGACATGCCTCCCACAGTGTCCTATCTGGCTTCAGCAGTTGCTCCAGTCACTTGGCTGTGCCCACAGTCCTGTATCATACTTGCTAGCTCTATGGTCCTCTTGAGCACCCCAGCAGCAACAGACACATGTTTTGGCAGCTGAACCCTGCTCCTGGGAGATCATTCAGTGCCAGATTGTGACACCTAAATGTGGGTGTCTGCATTTGAGTTTTTCCAGACACATGTGCTGAATTAGGCAGCGTGGTCTGGAGGGCCAAGACACAAGCCCACCAGTCTCTTGGGTCTTAATTGCCCTGTTCAGTCCCATGTAGGACTCCTAACCATGTAGACAGGCCTAGAGTCCCATTTTAGCTCAGTCCTGGGCAAGTGGTCTCTCCCTGAGCCATGTCACAAGTGTGCTGGGACCCATGGCTTGGGGGCCTGTGCTTCAGCTTCAGCTGCATCTCCTGCTGCTCCCATCTTGATTCCCCCAACGGACCCTGGATTGTGATTCAGACCTTCACCAGGTGAAGGAATGCCAGTCGGTCCTCATACCAGCACCTGGCTCAAACTTTGCAGGATGGTACCTGTTAGTGAAGTCATGGCCTGTGCTGGGGTCACTCATGGCTCCTGGCTCAGGTCTGCTGGGTTGAGCAGCTGCTGAAGTTTGTCAGTTGCCTATATGTTGGTATCTGTTGCTACTTGCAAGTCCCTAGTGTGTGTCCCCTGGCTTCCAAATGCTATTCCACAAAGCTAGCAGGTCTCTTAGGACTGGTTTTGTTTCCTATCTGTAGATACCTTGCAGGGTATTACAAAAGGCACTGGAGAGCTATGCTGAATGACTGGGTTTGGCTTTAGAGTTTCCTTAATTGCCCTCCTGACTCCACAGGCTGCAATGAAGAGCTCTGCAATGAGGAGAGGCACCTAATCCATGGAGACAGTCATAGGTGTCTTAATCTGGAGTTGAATGGAGGACATGACGAAGAAGGGAAGCATCAATATGTGCTGTAATCCTGTGATATGCAGTTGGTGTTCTGCAACACTTTCTTTTCTCGGGGAATTATTAGATTTCCCATATATATGTTTGACCATCTTTAAACCTACCTTATGTCCTCCCCTTAGATCTCTCATTCTACTGATCTTGTGTATGGGTTTGAGGTAGTGAAAAGAATCCAGGCAATAAATGAAAAAGTTTGAGCTTTAAAATGACTCTTACTAGGAGACACTGTTTCCCCTTAGCTGATACCCAGATTTCCTTGGTTGCCTGTGGAATCCTGTACTAAACTGCAGGGGATTCTTGATACTTCTTTATTTGCAACTGTGGTGGTTTTGGCCCTAATCAAAGGCCAAATCCAGACCAAGCCGCTCGCTCACTCCCCCCTTCAGCCGAAAAGGGGGAGAAAATAGATATTAGGAGGCTTAGGACTTGAGATAAGGACAGAGGGATCACTCTCCAACTAGTGCAATGGGCAAAACAGACGCAGCACAGAATAAAGGAAAGAAAAGGTGATTTATTACTACTTACTACAACTACTACACCCAGTGAACCGGAACGAGATAAGAAGCGGCCAGGTCTTCAAGCACCTTCCCCCCACCCCTCCCTTCTTAGCAAACTTAAAACTCATCATGATCTTACTCCCTTCTTCCCCCCCCCAACATGACGCAGGGAGGGGCAGGGAATGGGCAGTGGGGTTCCGGTGATTCCCAACAAGCTGCTTTTCTTCCCCAGATATTACCACTTCTACTTCCTCCCCCCACCCCTCGCCTCTTCGCACTCATGACTTTAATCAGAGATTCGCTCCCTTCTTCCCTCCCGTTCGCAGTACAGGGGGGGCAGGGAATGGAGAGTGAGGGGTTTCAGTCCGTTCCTCCCAAGCTGTCTTCCATCTCAGCTGGGGGGGGGGGGATTCCACATACACACACCCTTCCCCTGCGGCACCGTGGGGTCCCACCCACGCGAGAGTCGTGTCCACGACCTTCTGCAGCGTGAGTCCTCTCTATCGGGGAGTCATCCCCTCACCACAGGCCTCTCAGCAGGACTCTCCCCTCCATAGGGTGCTGACGTCCGGGTCCAGACCCCCCGGCCTGGTCACCCGCAAAGTCACAAGTCCCCTGGCAAACCTGCTGAGGCGTGGATCAACCTTCACAGGGCATAGTGGTCTCTGCTCCCCGTCCTCATCCATGGGCTTCGGGGGGACACCCGTTTCACCATGGACTCCACCACGAGCTGCAGGGGAAACTTTCTCTTCACATTCTTCATCCCCCTCTCCTGCGGGCCTGGCCTCGGCCTCTGTGCAGCTTGTTACATCTTCTCATTCCCGCTCCGGTGGCAAAGTGCACCTGCCAGCAGTTTTTTTTCTCCTATATGTGATTCACAGAGGCGCTATGACCAGCTCTGATAGGCTTAGTCTCAAATTCGGCCTTGACTGTACCAGTGTTTTTCAAAATATGGGGCTTGCAGAAAGCTGTAACTGCAGCCTACAAGAGCCACTGAAGCAGCAGTTACACTAATCTGCAACAGCAACATACTGTTGGTTGAGTACTGCTCTGTCCATAGGATACTCCTTTGCTTAATGAAGGTGATGCCAAATGCTGTCCCTGGTAGTTACTCTGAAGTAATCCAGATATGGGAAAACACCATCTAGACTAGCAGGAGGGAGCTTGTTTGTTCTGTGAGCCAAGAAGCGACTGCAAAGTCCATTCAAGGGGACTGCCTCTGACAGGCATCTTTTCACGGGCAGTCCCAGGCCGTACGTCAGGTACCGGATGGCCACTAAGCCCAATACAGACAACACAATGCACAAAGTATTTTGGGGGGGGCTATGGGAGGGATTTTGCTGCTGACTACTATTTCATCCTGAAATGTACATTTAGTAATGATCTTATGCCTGAGAGGTCATGTTTCCTGAGACAAGAAGAGACATAGTGTACTATTAAATTTTATCTCAACCTCATTAATTTCCAGTCAGGCAGGATACCCAGCAAGGTGAGGTCCTCTGTTTTATGCTACAAAATTATCTCTGCAGGAACAGCCCAGATCCATTCCAACTAATCCCTCACTTCAAAGGAGACCGCATCTGATCCAGTGTTTTGCTGTTTCAGTTCTACCCATTGATTGCTCCAAATCTAAAGCCTAAACCATTGTCACACTGGGCTGACTTTAATTGCCCCTCAGATATAAACTATTACAACTCTGCAGCTTTAGTAACTGTGCTAATTTTCTTCTCTTGGGCAGTGCAGATGAATGATCAAATTATTTCTGACTATTTTTACAGCAGACTGGTATATGTTTCTTCAGGATAAGGGACTTTGGGACTTAAAATGCTAACTGAGTGTGATCCAGTTCACAGCAAACAATTCTGGACTGTTTTCTACCAGACCTGTTAATACATAGTTTATATCTTACTTAAGAATATGGTTATAGATATGCAGCTACAGGGGTAAACAGGGGTCAAGTATGTGTTCAGAAAGTGTAGCTTGGCTTTTAATACGTATAGATTATTTTTAGCCATAGACTCGTAGACTCTGTACTTGCTGCCTTTGCACACCCCAAATTTTCATTAAAGCCATTATTCTGGCCCCTACTCTGAGGCTGTGAGTATGCCTATAGGAACATTTTATAGGTACAAAGGTAGGATCCTTCTTGGACAGGGAGAGGTTTAGTTGTGAGGCAAGAAGGTTGGAATTTCATTTAAGAAGGGTGCCAAGTATTTTCTGTCCACTGCTCATCTGAAATGGAGACTGAGGTTTCAGTAGAAGAGTTAACTGGTTGAGCATCACTGCAGGCAGAGAGCTTTCACACCTTGTTGCTGGGAGTTTTTACTAACATGGGGCAGAACTCCATGGTTCTTACCTTTAGAGTTCATACTTTTTGGATTAGTCCACATTGTCTGAGGAGCCTGTTTGGTTTGATGCAGTTTGCTCCAATTCATCATTTTACTTCATAATTACAAGAGCGAAATTCTTCCTCTTTGGCCACCTTAGTGATTGGACCGCAAGTTTGGTGCTGTCTTGGTAGGTACTAGGACGCTGTGGTGGTTTAGCCCTGGCTGGAGGCCAGATGCCCACCAAAGCCAGTCTATTACTCCCCTTCCCAGGTGGACAGGGGAGAAAATATATATTAAGAGGCTTAGGAGTCAAGATAAGGACAAGGAGAGATCATTTTATCAGCGACGATATGGGCGAAACAGACTCAACACAGTGCAGGAAAGAACTATTCTAATTTATTACACTACACTAGAAAGAACAGTGAAGAACCGGAGTCAGGAGTGCAATCAAATCTTAAAACAAATGCAGCCAGATCTTAAAAACACATTCCCCCCACCACTCCCTTCTTAGCAGACTTTAATCAGAATCTTGCTCCCTTCTTCCCCCCCGCTCGCAGTACAGGGGGGGCAGGGACTGGGGAAAAATGGGGTTCTCAGTAGCACCTTCCCCCCACCCCTCCATTCTCAGCAGAATTCCCTTTAGCCATGATTTTACTCC
>VZTU01019492.1:0-30312 GCA_013400835.1 Zapornia atra | reverse complement strand
GGCTGTTTCTCCCCTCCCACCGCCCTTGACAGCCCCCCACGCCCTCCCCTCTACCCGTGTGGGTCTGGACACACTCTACCGCCCGCGGACACAACCGGGTGCCCCCGCAGGGCGGAAGGGCCTGCCGGCGGAAAGAGTGCGGACCCACGGGGGAGTGCGCGAAAGGACAGGCGCGTAGGGAACGGCGGTTGAGACGGCCTCCGCAGCTCTGCCGCCGGCTCCTGCTCGCCACTACCTTCATCGTAGTTATAGCCTCGGACGTTCCTGTGCCGGGACATGATGGCGACGGCAGCCGCCTCGCTCGCCCTGCTGTGGCTCTGGCACGGCGGACCTAGGACGCCATGTTAGTGTCCAGTGGGCCTGGCAGAATCCTCCTGCGCAGGCGCGCCGGGAGCCCTTCCGCCCTCGTCTCGCCATCGCGCATGCGCAGCATCTCCCGCCTCGCCCGGCCGTTTCCTGGCCATTCGGTGTCTTGGGGCGGGCGGGCGCGGCTCCTCGCGCTCCGCGTTTACGTAGGCTGTTGCTCACGTCACCGTTGGTGGCTGTGCTAACGTCGCTTGGCCCGACTGAGGAGAGCAGTCAGCAGCTGGTCTGCCCTGCCGTCCCGCGCCTTCGGCCTCCCCTCGGTCCGTGAGGGGACCGCCGCAGCGGTGCCGCGCCCTGCGCTGGGGTCGTACCCGGCCCCGCGCGGGCCATGTGGAGCAGGCCCGGCCGGCGAGGGGCAGGGGCTGCAGTGTACAGTGCCCCCGCCAGGGAAGCGCCCCCGTCCTGTCGATGCTGCAGCCACACAGAGTACCCTTGTCCAGCTGCAGGCCCTGCCTTGAGGCTGCTCTTGCAGTCGGGTGCAGGCTTGGCGTTTGATGTGTAACCCTTTTTCGCACCTCAGACATAAATGTGATGAAATGCTGCAGCTGCACGTGCACGTATGTAAGCGGAGGTATTTTAAAAGTATTGAAAATAAATACATCATCGATGACTGTATAGCATTCTGGGATGGCCTAAATTCCAGGTGTGGTCAGTTAATCACTCTCAAAATACTTTCCGTATTTGTGTACAGCCACAGAAGTAGGGTTGAAAGGCTTTGAGATTACTTACAAGCTTTTTTCACTTCTGAATCTGAAATAGCTCGATTTGACCAGGCTGGTTGGTGACCAGTAGCCATTGCAATCCAGTGACCACAACTAGTGGCTAGGATTAAATGAGCTGTCTGTAAGTAAATGCAAACTATTAAATAGCATAGCTATTAGCAGTGTTATGCAGCAAAATACCAAAGCATTAGGCTGCATGGAGGTCTGGATTTGGCTTCATTGGCACATTGACTAGAGGCTGGGTGATCAGACGCTGGAGGGAAGCCGCGCTGAGAGGGATTTGGGGGTCTTGGTTGACACCAAGTTAAAACATGAGCCAGCGGTGTGCCCAGGCAGCCGGGAGGGCCAACTGTATCCTGGGGTGCATCAAGTATGGCATTGCCTCAACTTGGGTACTGTGTGCAGTTTTGGGTGCCACAGTATAAGAGGGACACAGAACTATTGGAGAGCGTCCAGAGGAGGGCAACGAGGATGGTGAAGGGTCTGGAGGGAAAGGCTTAACAAGAAGAGGCTAAAGTCCCTTGGTTTCTACAGCTTGGAGAAGAGAAGACGGAGGGGAGACCTCATTGGGGTCTGTGGCTTCCTGACAAGGGAGAGCAAAGGGACTAGCACCGATCTCCTCTCTTTGGTGGCCAGTGACAGAATCCAAGGGAACGGCATGAAGCTGTGACAGGGGAGGTTTAGGCTGGATATTAGGAAAAGGCTCTTTACTGAGCAGGTGGTCAGGCACTGAAACAGGCTCCCCAGGGAAGTGGTCACAGCACTGAGTTCAAGAAGCGTCTGGACGATGCACTCATCATGGCTCTGACTTGGCTGGCCCCATGTGGAGCCGGGAGTTGGACTCAATCCTGATGGGTTCCTTCCAACTCAGGAGATTCTGTGATTCTATGATCTACACCCAAGTTTCGTCCTGCAAGTGCTGTTGCAGTGCCAGAGGCTCAGACAGTTAAGGAACATCCCTACAGCCGTTCCTCTTGCTTGGTCTGAAAGAGAATGGCAAACAGAAAAGACTGTAAGCATCAGAGAGAGAGCAGAGAGAGATTGCCGTTCCCAGGCCCTTCCAGTGCTTCCAGCTCTGACACACTCCGCTGCTTCTATGCCCTTTATGTCCATTGTTCCCCAGATACCTGCATTTGTTTACATGCTCGGGACCTGCGAGGCAGACCTTCCATTAATATTTCTCATGTCAGATGTCTCCATCTTCAAAACCTGTAATACTTTACCATCTTTTTATCTGGTGTTGACAACACCAGCAATCCAGCATCCTCCAGCCACCTGCATGCCCCAGGTGTCCTCTGATATCCCACTGCGTAGCAACACATCCTTACAAACACACATACCCCACTGCGCTAACTACCACATAACTGTTGTCTCATCATGGCCCACATGCCAAAACTGTCACTATCTGCGACTCCACATCCTTCCTGGTCACTGCCAGAGGCAGGGGGTGTTAAACATAAGCCAAAGTTTGTGTTAGTACAGAAGTTTTATGCAAATGTACAGATTGTTTCCTTGTATTATTTGCATATTTCTGACTAATATGTACAGATCAGCACATGCAGCTGCACAAACTTAGGATCTCAGTAGTATCTTTCACATGGTGCTAAGATTAAAATAGAATTGGAAACAAAGATTTCTAGTTAATGCTGGTGTCCTCTTGACCTTTAGTGACCCACATGTTCTCCACAGCAGGGGTTTGACAGAAGTTGTGTTGATCCTTATCTGCCCCAATCTCTTGATAGGGGTCAAAGATACAAAAGCGAAGAATTGCTATCATATTATTATGATTTAATAATAGATGGCCAGGGTGACACACTTCAGTATTCAGAACCTGAATCCAGCATGTGCTACCTGAGCCTTTAGTGAGGTACCTTGAGATACGGTAGCACTACAGTCCTCACAGCATCCTGCCAGTCTGCCTCCAACAGTTTCACTTTGGGAATGGCAATCTTTCTAGCCTCCAATATTACATGGATCCCATTTTTCAAATGTTAAAAATGTTTTATCATGTAAAGTTAGCATTTTCTCCTTTGAAGTAGTGACATATTTCACCCTGACCATTCTCTTGCAAGGATGTTTCCTTTATGCTTATCCTTTTTACACAAACCGCCAAATAAATTTTTTCATGTTTCAATTTTGTGTTCCCATTTATCATGTAACCACTCTTGGCTTTCAGTGATTGCAGCCTCCACAGGTACGACCCACACTCACTTGCTTGATAGTTAAATGCAACATAGTTTTCAAGATTTTGAAATTAGTGTTTTAAGCAATAAAATAAATAAGAGTTGTAGACGTATAAAGATGATCTAAGCCCAGCATAGGAGATTATATAATCTTTCCATAGCATTAACACTGAACTTGGAAGGTTGCTCTTTATTTAAAGTGTAGTAGGTGAAGACCTGAGGAAAAAAAAGCCAAGAACAACAATTTCATACAGAAGCACAGTTATTTCATATCACAGCAGCCTCTCCCAAGAGTTGTAAATACACTGTGATTGTTCCTTGCCTTCCCTTAAGTCTGAGGAGTACGTAGTTGTTTTAGGGGAATAACTAAGTTTTAGTCCTCAAGCCCTAGCTGTTCCTCAGCACTCTTTGTAAGTGAGTGCGAGGTTCCCTGAAGGTACTGGCCTGATTGCAAAGCAGTCCACAGCTAATAAACACTGCTCCTTCTGCAGCAGTTGAAGCACCATCAGAGAATCTGGCTCCAGCGGCTTTGACCTAGGAATGACTAACCAGGTCATTTCTGGTAAACTCTATGAACATTAATTTCCTTCCTGCCCACTGACATTGTATATTACTTGAAGGTGTGTGCTAAAAACCAGCTGGTAATGCTGACTTTTTTTTGCTGCAGTGTCCTGGGCACTGCTAGCCCCAGGCCCAGGACTACTTTTTTAAAAATTAATTTTGTAACACTAAGAATCAATTCATAAAATATTTTATAATTTATTTTAGCTGAGCAGAAAGTCAGAAAGGTTAGATCATTTTAAATGATGCTATTTTTAATTCACCTGAAGCTACCCAGTAGTTTTAAAGCTCTTTCTTACTTAAGAAACATTCAGTCTATTTCAATACTGTTTCTGTAAGTTTCAAGTTAAGCAAGACCTCATCTGGGAAAAAAACCCCCAGTATAATTCCAGATGTTACACTACACTATACGGTGGGGGTGTTTTTAAATATAGATATCAATGTCACTAAGCACTTTTCCAACTGATAAATGATCTGACTAGATCAAAAGAACTGCAGCCAATAAATACATGTCTGGTTTTGTTTAAAATGACACCGTCTAGATCAGAAGCTGATGTAGGACTCAGAAAGCAGAGAGTATTAATAAATGATCATTTTTGTACATATGGTAAATAGCAAGCACCTCCTATTTTCCACAGTATGAATGAGCTTGTTAAATATATTTATTGTTTCTTTCAGAATGGATCAGTGTGCAGAACAATAAGTCTTGCCTGCAAGTTAGTGATTTATGTTAGTCAAGACCTTAGACAATTTCAACAGGATCTAGCTATGCTAGGTGGCAGCTGATGGCAAATGGTAACACAGTGGCAATTTGAGGTGGAAAAGTTGCCTATTTGGATGGTTTAACATAGGAAAAGACCTCAAAGATTACCAAGTCTAACTGTAAACCTGACACAGCCAAGTCCATATTTGTAACAGTGTAAAAGTAAACTTGCTGTTAGAATAAAGAATACAGTATTTCAGTGACTTTATGCCTATACTTGCTGAAACATTTTGGTCTCAATTCTAAATTCCCCTGTTATCCTGCTGCCTCCATGCTGGCTGTCAGACTGCTTCTCACCTGCAGTGACCCAAATGTTGACCCAGAAAGGGAAATCCGGTCTCTGCAAGGAGGGGAACCACCTTGAAGCACACGGCAGCCACAAGATCTGGAGTTCAAACTCAAGCACAATTGCCAAGAGCACTGGTAGCTGTAGCCACTGAAAATCCCTGATCAATTATTTCTGCCACTGAATGCAAATTAAAAAGAAAAGAAAAAAGATTTAATTACAACAGAGAGTGGCATTCACTTCTTGTTAGTCTGTGAAGTATGCTGGTGACACAGAGTGAGGTAAGTGATTAGAATCATCAGGGGCATGGGAAATTTCTTGCATGAAGGAAGATCAAAGGGATTCAGAATTTGTCTTACAGGGGAGATGTATAAAGCAGCACATGACTAAAGTATGTACTTGGGGATGGCTCATAAATAGCCATTGTTTTTTCCCTCATAGTAAAACAGGAAATTCCTTGAGATTGACAAAAGTGATAAAGGTTGTTCGTTCAGCACAGGATTAGACTGTAAAATTCACTGCTAGAAGAAATAATCACAAAGCCAAAAACTTTACACGATTCAAACAGTTCAGATACTTGAATAGATGACAAGAATTTTAAATTTAGTATTTTAAATCTATATAAAAATTCTGCCAGGTATGGACATCTTTATGTTAGTGATCCAATTTCTTTTAATTATTACAGGTGACTGACAGGATAAATTAATGGTAACTATGTATATAAGAAAGAGACAAAGCAGAAGGCTGTCATTATGACTGTGATGCACGTGTTTGTCCTAAAGCATATAATAATGACTCACATATATATGTAGTGCGTTCTATTGTACAGGACTTTGCACATCAATTTAGCAAGCACTTAAAAAACTTTGAGCAAAAAGTTTGTCACAGATCCTGGCTACCACCATAGACTGAGTCTTCACCAATATGTCTGTAGTGAGGTATACTTATTGGACATAAGGATGCAGTCAAGCTTCCAGTAACACCAGCGGGATCTCTCTTTTTCTGTTGCCTCAATAGAAAAAAGAACTTAGATTCTGGAAAATACCTTTCAAGAAACATTACACAAGCATCTACACATGCAAACTAAAGCAGGGTGAATACATTTTGAAAAGTCTCTTACTTTTCTGGATAAAGTAACCTGTGATACAGATCTGACCAGGACATTCCACTACCAATCTCTTCATATAGACCTTGAGTTAAAAACAAATGCTGCCACATGTCTGCTGGCAGGATGTGTAATTATGGCTGGTTTGCTGGCAAGACAGCTTGTTAAGCTCTAAGCATTAGCTTAGAAATACTCTGGGTTTGTTTTCTGTGTTCCGTACTTCTAAATTTTTGGGGCCTACCTCTGGCAAACCCAACTCTGTGTGCCAGGAAGAGAAGACTGAGCATGCTGTCAAGAAAACTCCCTGTGCTAGGGACTTAGTTTTTGTTCTTTCTGGTTACCAACCGCAAAATCCCAAAACCCTGTCCTAGAGGAATTGCCTAACACATGGAAAACACATCAAGCATTTCCAGCGGAGGAATAAACTCAATCTTTCACAAGACATCCAGAAGATATTGGATACATCTATTTGATACTCATATATTAATTGAAGCCATGGCAAACTCAATGAATGAATATGTATCCATTTCATTTGAAGTGTGGACTCACACACAGGGCGTGGGCAAGTCATGGGGTATTCTGACAGAGAAATCCCAGCTGCATCCCATTCCTTAGGCTCACTGAGTACACCCTTACTGGTAGCGTGCACAGCCTGCTGCCCCTCTGTACTGTGGAGCATTGCCACTCGTCCATGCTGCATGCGGGCAGCCTAAGATTTGGTTACCTTTATTTGACGCGTAAGGGGTAAACCAGAGGTATCCTGATGGCAGGGATGGCACAGCCACCGGGTCAGGGAAAGCCTCTGCTCATCTCCCGTGGAAGTCTGCTACCCACAGGGTTCTTCTGAGTCACATTCATTTGCACGTGGGACTCAGAACTGCATCTGTAAAACTGGGATATGCCAGGCTGAAAAGACATACGTGGTAATGTTATTTGTGACAGGGAGCATCATTAGACGAATAATAAACGTGGCTTTGCTCAGCCTGATACTATACTTTAGTCTTTGACTGAAGTCTCTGCTTTCTTCCCCTCAGAATTTCACTTTACAGGGGTAGTTCTACATTAAATTCTCGAGTCCCTCTTTATGTCTCAATTAATTCTCATGTACTGCAGACTGAAGAATCCCATAGCAGGTAGTGCTAATTCATCCCGCAGTCACAGGAAGTAATGCACTTCAGAGGTTCTTCTATTTTGCTTCCTTTGCTTTGTCATCTGCTTGTATTTTACGTATCCTGGAGTCAGATGTACTCTGGAGCACAAAGCAGTGACACTATCAGGGAATGGAAACTTGGCCTAATCTCACACAATTATATCCTTTTAGTTCAGTTTTGTTTACATTATCTGATAACCAGGAACTACTCAAGAAGATGCTAATTTACTATCTAGTTTGCTTCATATTTTTAAAGTATAAAATTCTATCACTCCCTATTAGAACAAAAGTCCTATCTTCCATGAGCTAATCTTGTATGGCAGATGCAGTGTCTTAAATTTATAAATCTACTTGAAAACCAATCTGATAAAACTTTATGCCTGCAGACTGATGATTCACTTATATCAATGTACTTGTCACTCAGACCTTTAAAAAATACATATAATACCACAGAGCTGGGTGGGTGCTGAAAATATGCAAGACCTTGATAATAGGAAAACATTACCCACAAAGCATAAAGGAGAAACACCAATTAAAAAAACAGTACCAGTCCAAGCTTCCTTAGTCTCTACACCGTGTATTACGAAAAGGAACATGTCTTAGGGTGCTGCAGCAGCTACCTTGTGGGTGATGGCAGGATTTCAGTTTAACTGGAGATATCTTACTCATCTCTCCAGTCTTCATATCCACACTGCTTATAAAAATATAAGCAGGGCTCGGGCTTTATGAATCAGTGTTCTGATACTAGTGTCAAAAGTTTAACCGAGGTAGCTGTTCTATTTAAACATTATGCTACCTCCAAAGTATCCCTTTCTGAAAAGGTTATTGTCTCACTTTCTAAGATACTGCTGAGGATGCCTTAACTACATAAAACTTCTTAATGTGCTAAAAATTATAATTGCTTCATGTGAATCTGTTGCTGGTTGGAGATGTGATGAGCTTTCATCTTTGTGTTGAAGTCCACGTATTTTTTATGTTTGTATCCCTGCAGTGAATTCCCTGAAAGACACAACGGTGTTGCAGTGTAAGCCAAATTCAGTTAGCATTAAAGTAATTTTCCCCAAATCATGCATGGACACAGTGGAAGAAATGGTGCTTTCTCTCCCTCTGGTATGGATAAAACAATTTCCCACAAGATTTCATACTGAATCAGGTGTACCTTGCACCAATCATTCCTGCAGACAACCTCAGAAGAGGCTAACACATCTGACTTAACAACTACATCACCTTTGAATGGAGTGGATCCCTGGAGCAGCAAAACCTCACTTTGCTCTGCACTCATGGAAATCAAGAATTAAGTTCATTTCCCTTCTGCTTCAGGAATCTGGGTGTGGGTTTTCTCAAATTTCTATAGAAGCAAGGCTTATGGAAAAGCAGTTTTCATATATTATTTCAATCTTCATAAAATTCAGTGGTGAGATACAAGAGACTCATATTAATGCTCCCTCAGATGGAAAAACACCCTTTGCATGACCTGTGTGTATGCAGTTTCCCATAAGCCATAGTGTGGGCCCAATGATGATGTCAGAGAGAGATAGAGACAGCTCTGGTCACTGCTCTGAAGGGTGGTTGGGGACAACAGATACAATAAAGAGGAATCCAGGTTTCATCCCTTCTCTGTTTGTGGAACACTGTTTTATTTGGTAGAATCTGTTCCTGGAGGCTGGAGTATTTAATGGGAAGAGTCACAGTCTATCCACATTACTTAAGGTAATGGTAGGATATTCAGGAGTTAACAAAATTAGTTCTATTCACAGTTTAATAATCGATACTCAGCAGTATTAGGAGCGGATGAATTAAATCAGTACAATTTATTTCTCAAGGAACGTAAACTTCAGTGAGATTTAATCAGGAATGAATTTAACCCCATAGCAATAAATTTTCGTATCTCCTTGCCATTTAGAAGCCTGATTCTGGTGGAACATTAGATAAATACATCAGTGCTTTGCTGGATTTCATAAATTTGAGATCAGAATTTGCAGCTGTGATGCAATGCCAGCACTTTGTGTTGGTCGCTTAACTTGGGTTTATACTGAATGGAAATGTTACAGGCAGGATTGGTAGAAATATTATTAGCAATAGAAACTAAAAAATATTCCTACTTCATTTTAATTCGGCTATGCTCATGTGGAAATCCTCATTTCCTTCTCAATAAATGCTACAGCAGATTCCTGCTCTCCAAGTAAAAGATTCTGGTCATCTTTTTATAGAAATTCATCTGGGGTCTGCTCCAAACCTCGTGAAAGTCAATAGAGATAATTGCATCGGCTTTCATGAATCAATTTGACACTAACCAGACCAACAATACATATAAAGGAGAGGACTTGGGTAGAACAAAACTGCAGAATTGTACATCGAGTTCCAGTGGAGTAAATTGTTTCAGAGAGACACCCTATTACTGCTAGAGGAACCATGATCTGAGCAACAAAAGATAATAATAGGTATAGAAAATTTCTTATCTGCATTCTCAGGCAGTGAGAAAATGTCAATGGATGTTATCTGTGAAAACACAAGATTGAGTAAGAAAAAAAATAAAAAGTAAACCATAGGAAAGAGGAGGAGAATAACAACAGAGGCAAGAGAGACTGCCCCTTTGAGCCTGAGGAGGTGGGAAAGGAGCACTGAAACCAGCCTGTCCCGAGCCATTGTTTGACCAAAAGGGAAGGCATCAAGTGAGTCCTACTAAGAACCAAGAAACTCAGCTGGATCCATTAAGTCCTAGCTGTAGGGGCCCTTGGGGGTAGCTTTAGTCAGGGGAAATAACCTTGTGTTACACTGCTTGGTGAGGTTTGTGTTTCAGATAATAAACTGTGCCTGAGGGAAGGACCTTAAAGCGGCTTGGGTGTGGTACCGGATTTTTTCCATGGCTGGTGAGGGAACCTGCCAGTTTACAAAATATAGGGGCTTAGCAAAGACTGTGTGCTTGTACAAGACTTCCTTCACCTTGCAATGAAGACATGACGCTTTCCAGTATTTTAAAGCATGCTTGACACATTATCTTTGAGTGCATATCAAGAAAAATGATCACCTCTCAAAAAGAAGAGGAAAAGGAGATTGATTATGATCCATTGGATCTTTAAAAAACAACCCCAAACTTGAATGTTGAAAAGTAGCTATTCTTCAACCAGAAAAAAATAAAAATGCTCGTCTCAGGTTATAAGCCCTTTGGAAAAAGGATCATACTTATTTTTTTATGCAATTGAGTACAGTGTGGTTCCTCTCCAAGACTGGCACACACAGCAATAGTGGTAAAACAGTGGTGTGTCAAAGGTGGATATAAACACGTACATATGCACGACCAACCAAAAGACAGTAAATACATTAAAAGTCCAGTTTTAATTTTACAGCAGTTTTGCATTTGTAAAAGTGGTATGATTTCTGTAGGCTCCTGAAGTAAATTAACATTGTTCAAATGAGATGCCTTTAATGTGGTGGCACGTTAGATTTGCAGGATTTAAAGTTTCCACTTTGTAAGCCAAATGGAACTATGATACCTTTTTAAAGAAACTTCTGTTCGGGTGTAGGCCCAGAGGAACCGATTTTCCTGTCTTTTCACATCATGCACTCATTCTGAGGAGAATCCCAAGCTATGTGTGAAATAATAGAAAACTTCATCACTTACCAGTGTAAATTAGAGAACTTCCAGCTTCAGGAAGCTCCAGGCTTGCAAAGCACAAAATGAACTTATTAAATGTTTTGGGGAAGTTTTTCTATTGCAAATAACCTGGGGAAAAATTAAACAAATGAGAATGGAGGGCAAAAATACAGCCATGAGAAAAATATATACAGGAAGAAAGGAAACTAATAATTGAGGGAAATCAAAATGGTTGCATGTCAGCCTCACCTCTGTACCTGGGCAGATCATTGAACAGCTTCTCCTAGAACCTATACTAAGGCACACAAAAGAGGGGGAGGTGATTCATGACAGCCAGCATAGCTTCACCAGGGACAAATCCTGCCTGACCAACCTAGTGGCTTTCTATGATGGGGTGACCACATCAACAGACAGAGGAAAAACAATGGATGTCTTCTACCTGGACATCTGTAAAGCCTTTGACACAGTCCCCCACAACATCCTTCTCTCTGAACCATAGAGATGTGCATTTGATGAATGGACTGTTCAGTTAATAAGGAATTGGTTGGGAGGTCGCACCCAGAGAGTAGTCATCAATGGCTCAAAGTCCAGATGGAGAGGTGTGACAAGTGGTGTCCCTCAGTGGTCTGTACTGGGACCAGTATTATTTAATATCTTAATCAGTGACATCGACAACGAGGTTGGATGCAAACCCAGGAAGTTTGAGGATTGCACCAAGCTGCGTGGTGCAGTTTACACACCAGAAGAACAGGATGTCATCCAGAGGGACCTGGACAAGCTGGAAAAGTGGGCCCATGTGAACCTCATGAGGTTCAACAAGGACAAGTGCAAGGCCCTGCACCTGGGTCGGAGCAATCCTCATCATCAATACAGGCTGGGAGATGAAGTGATAGAGCACAGCCATGCAGAGAAGGACTTGGGGTTGATGGTGGATGAGAAGCTCGACATGAGCCGAGAATGCGTGGATGTGGCCCAGAAGGCCAGTCATATCCTGGGCTGCATCAAAATGACCATGGCCAGCAGGTTGAGGGAGGTGATTTTGCCCCTCTGCTCTGTTCTCCTGAGACCCCAGCTGGAGTACTGTGTTCAGTTCTGGAGTCCCCAACATAAAGAGGACATGGAACTATTGGACCAGGTCCAGAGGAGGGCCACAAAGATGACTGGCGTGCTGGAGCACCTCTCCTATGAAGACAGCTGAGAGACATGGGATTGTTCAGCCTGGAGGAGAGAAGGCTCAGGGGACACCGTATAGCAGCCTTCCAGTACCTGAAGGTGGCCTACAAGGAAGCTGGGAAAGGACTTTTTAGAAAGGCATGGAGTGATAGGACAAGGCAGAATGGTTTTAAATTGGAAGGGGGAAGATTTAGATTGGATATTAGGAAAAAATTATTCACTGCGAGGGTGGTGAGACACTGGAACAGGTTGCCCAGGGAGGTGGTGGCAAGAAAGACTTTCAATATAGCTCAAATATCTCTTTGCATCAGCAACATTGAGGAGAAAGTTGCAGTGTTTTAGCCCATGGATGGGTAAACGTGTTGCTTTGATGTAACAAGTTTTATTCCACGAGAATGCTCAAACAAACAATCTGTTCAAGGTATAAGCATTGTGACTATTTATAGTCTACGCCTAATACAGACCTAACACACTTAACTGTCTGAACAGTAAATACTTTGTGAGAGTAAGAAAGTGAAAAAAATGCTGTTTGCAAGCACTGCCACATGGTGTACAGCATTTGCTGTGAATGATAATGCAACATTTCCTCCAGATCCCCACAGGATATGTATTCTTGTTATTTCAGGGTCTCTTCCAAATGTATTTGACATTATTGTGAGATACACATAAAATTCAATGGAGTTTGGTCCTTAGCTCATCATGTAAAATGCTGGCTTGATAGAGAGTTTATATTTGGAGAGGTGAAATAAAGCCTTCCTATTCCCACACCCTGAATAAGCACTTTCACCCTGTTTAAGATCATTCCAAAAATAACAGGAAGCAGGCAGGTAATAGGTACTATCTGGCCTAACATTATAATTGCAGCCCCAGGGAAGGAGGGAATAATGGATTCTTCTATGCTTATTTTCCCCATGACTGAATCTTCAAGGAAAAGGGACATTTGTAATAATAAAGATTCCAAATCTTAAAATAATCTCCCTTTAAAAGCCATCTGATTAAATCATTACTTAAAATTCAATCATTTCTACCAGTCCTGTGCAGTACAAAGATAGTTGTTTAGTATTTACTCTGTGTCCCTTCTTTAACTTGTGGGATAATGAAAAATAAAGTACACGGAGACTTGTATAACCACAACTCAGCGGATGAGTGGAGAAAAGGGTGTGCTTCAAAATGTCGATCTCAGTTGTCAGAGCGTGCAAATGTCACCTTATAATGACCCTTTATTAGGGTTTCTGCTAGTAGGAGTTAGAGGTCCTCTGCAGGGAAGGCATGAGCAGCAAGGGAAGCTGGACCACCGTGCTCATTCTGGAGGCAGTTGTGTAAGACCATTGTCTTAACAGTGAAGTCATGACTTACAGCAGTCCCTTCTGATAAAGGATTAAAAATAAGCTCTATGCAAGAAAGTTTTGTTGTTTGATTCATGGACACGAGCTTTCATGTACTAGTATTTCTCAGAGTTGTCTCCATCAAGGTAAATTTGTTCCACTGAGCACTGGGTGGTTCGTTATGCAATTTCAGAGGGATGACTCTTGGGGGATTTATACACCATCAACAATAAGGGCTCTATGCTCATCAGATACATGTCCTGCAGATGATCAGAGAATATGTTACACCCCTCACCTCAGACTGTCTTGCTAAACTTGTCTGGGCTGAGGAGACTTGTTTTTGCTCTTCCCTGTAGGCCTCCCACTAAGAAACAAAAGTGAGATTCTTTCAGTATTTCCACCTCTGATCTCACAACCCACCTGATTCTGAAAAATCCAAACTCATCCCCTCAAAAACCTCACAAAGTGAAACAGTGATCTCCACAAAAGCAAGAAAACATTTACAAAAAGATGAATGGAAGCTCTGGTCTGTGTGCCAAAGACAAAAAACCTAATCTATCAAGAATAATATGTGTGATTTGTTTAACTAGAAATATTGCCCTTCATTATGCTTCATTCAACAGCCAGGGAGTACTGTGAGGCTTTTCCCAGTATTACCAGTGAAGACAATACTTGATGTTCATTTATGACCCCCACACAGGTTCCTGCTGATTTTCTACTTCGCTCCCACACTCAGTCATAATGGAACTACCTTTAACCTTGATGCAGCTTTCATGTTCATAAGAATTAAACTTACCTGTACAGAGTTTCTTTGTGAGTTTATAATCGGTTTCTGACAAACTCTCTTCTCTGTCTTGTCCAGGAATACCACTCATTTCACAGATTATAAATCAAGAAGAGACTAATGTTACCACATAAACTGACCTCCTATGTAAAGTATCTGAATTAGTTCTTACTTGAATTGGTGCATGGCTTTTAGTTGTGTTGTTTTATTTTGATCTCAAGAGTAAATGCTTCAAAGACCGATTAAAAAATAAGGTTGAGGCCTGCATTCAAAAATGCCTGACCACTCTGTTCTGCGTCCCTCTCTACAACAGGTCTTTTGGGCTTCATTTATACATCAAAGCAAAACAGACTGGAGACTGCACTTTGGCCCAGAATACACGTGACATGGCTTGAATCTAGGTCCAAAAATCCCCACCACCACCCCACCCCAATCAGATTAATTTTATTCAGACCTCCTAACAGGAAAGGTTCATGTAACATGCCGTCCACTTGGTGATGCCCACACATTTTCCAGGGTAGTAGTGCTAGTTGGCAAGGGACAAAGCTGTGCTTGGAATTGTACTAGAATACTGAAAGTATCAGCAGCTGCAGAAGGGTGCATGAGTATGAGCTCTGACCCTGTTTTATTTGCAAGTGTAAAAAAGCTCAGTGACCTTTATCTAAACTTGCAGCCATTCTCTTAGGTTTCTCCATCTCCAGTTCACTTCTCTGTCATTTCTGCAACACTCCCTTTCACTCCCCTCTTCAAGTTGCCTTGATTACTGTGTGTTTAATAAACTTATCTAGTACAGCGTTCTGCAGTCTGGGGGCCTCAGGGTCTCTGAAATGTGTACTTTTACAGTTTCAACCTGCATCCCAGTTCTGGCGTATTTTGTTTCCTGTTTGTTTCCCCGAGTAAAATATGTGATGTGGTAGCTATCCTAACAGCTAACCTAGCTGTGGTAGCTATCCTCGCAGACCTACTGATACCATCCTAGTTTTATCTGGCTGTTTGAGGAGGAAAGAGGAAATTCTTGACTATCCCTGCCCAATCAGAATTCTGTCATGACAGTGCTGAGTTTTATTCTCAAGTGGGCAGATGTCACTTTCTTCACTCAATACGTCTGAAGGCAAGGAATGAGGTCTTAGGAAAGAAGGTGCTCAGAGTACTGAAATGAAGGGCAGCTACAAGCAGAAAGAACTGGGGATACAGCTGCCACTGGGATCCCAAGCTAGGATGGGAATATGGTACAGAGTTTGGGGCTTTAGTTTTCGGGAAAGAGCTAAGGATTAGGGCATATGGCATGTGAGGATATGGTTAGGGCCTCAAATCACCTTAATGGAGGTAATTGACTTCAGTGCCTAGCTAGTAACTAACTTTAAAGCCAGCTAATTCTCTTTTCAAGGTCCTACGCTGGACCTCTGACGGTCATACAAAGTCAGGCATGATTCATGTTATGTTTGAGACTAGTTCAAACATAGATGCAGGTGGCATCACAGTAGCGTTGGTTGTCAACCCTCTGCAAGATGTGCCTTTTTCAAAACCACAGTCTGCCTTTGTGGTTGTTGATTTAGAAGAAGCCCTTCAGCTGGTATTATCACATGATGACACAAAGTGTGGGAAATGAGACAGTCAACAGGTGCTAAGAGACCCTGAATACTAGAAACAAGAAAAAAAAAAAGAAAAAAAAAAGACAAGAAAGGCTAAAGTTAGGCCAAGAAGATACAAAACCATCTAAAGTCTTGAAAATTATTTTCAAGGTAAAAAGAACCCAAGCAAAGGGAATTATAGGTCATTCAGGCTAGACCAGAGGAAACATGCAATAGCAATGTATTTATAGCCCATATCTTTATGTGGTTATAAGATTTCCCTGCTCTATTACATCAGACTTTCTCTAGGACTAAGTAGAAAAAAAACTTTATTTGCTGCTCTTTATTTGGAAAGTTTCACTTGCAACAGTAAAGCCATGCAACACTTTTGTTGTTTCAGTTGTTGCTTTTTCAGTGAAAACTTAGTTTCCAGGACATAGGTTCCAGGGCAGTCATTAGGACTGAGTTTTCCCCAGACCCCAAGTTGTTGAAAATTTAAAGTAAACACTGAAAGTCAAACATCATACATTTTCAATTTATTTTTAGCATAATTTCCTAAGGAAATGAGGATTTGATTGTCTTGTCTGCCCAGAGGTCTGTCTCCTGTTTGTCTCCTGGCCCATATGTTCTAATTTCACTTCCCAGACTAGAAATTTCGGAGTGTGGCAAGTATCTCGCTGATAATTACAATGCTAAGTGTTTCTTGGAATTCCTACCATCTTACATTAATACTGCAGTAGAGCAAAAAGGAGAACTCAGCAGTTAAAAAAATATATGTGCCTTGTTGGCCAATGCACCTGCACATAGTGGATGGCCACCAAGCACATCAATATCTCCAGGTCACCCATGAGATCAGTATCTCCTTTGCACTAGAGGTGCTGAAGGAATTGTTGTTGAGCACAGGCTATTCTGGTGGAAATGGTTAAAGGACAAAGGCTTCAAATCTGTAGGAAGGCAGCTTATAGAACCACCTATTAATTACATATACAAAACCTCTCTGTAATTAGAAATATTCAGCATGCGGTAGGCTATTCAGTAAGCATACACATGAATAAATACCCCCAATCCATTTTTAAATGCAATTAAATGTGTACAAAATAGCCAAGGAATACGTTGATATGTTTATGCATCAGTTCTAAACATTCAAATGCTTAACTTGCATATACAAATTCAATGTACAATTACATGCTTGTTGTATAGGCATCCAGAAAAATTGATTATTTTATTTTGATATACATTATCAATTTTCTCCAGCCTACAAACAAAAATCTCAAGTCCAATTGAAAAAGAATAGCTGTCCCAGAAGCATTGTAATGTTATATATATTTTTTTACCAAAGTAAGACTTTCAAAATTTGTAGATGACCAAAACTGAACATAATAAATTGTAAGACTATATGTTTCAAAGCAAAGACTGATAATGAAAGGTATCTTCTGAAACAAAGGCAGAAACAAATTTTCAGTCCCACACATTGTTTTTTCTTTGCTATCACCAGTGGGGCACATGGTCCATCGTGGCTTCTCTGACAACTTTTTTTTTTTTTTTTTTTTAAATGAGTCAGCAAGGGATGAAAAGTCTGTCAAACAACAGAAAAGAGATAACACATCCATAAACTGCACTGTTTCATATGTGCCTCCACAGCTTTATTCTAATATGCCAGAAGAGTAGAATCAAAACGATTGCTTCCTCAAGTCCGGTCACATGCCACTCTAGGACAAAATGCCCTGGAGATGAGATTAGCATTGATGAAGGTAAGGAAGGCAGCAGGGAGTCAGTTTGGCCACTGCAGCAGGTTAGCCCAAGCTCCTGGCTGGTCTGCCCAGCAGACAGACACTGTGGTGCCCCAGGAGATGCTCCCCAAGATGTGCTTATTTAACCTAAAGCAAAGCCTTGGATTTCACTTCAAGAATGCCAGGAGGGAGAAGTGTGGGGGCAGCTACTGGCAAAACTGCATCACAACTTTAATCTTACTGATTTTAAACTGAACTTGTGTAAAGGATCAGGCCATCTATGTAAAAGACTATATTGTACTGGTAAAAGATATTTCTTCCCAGATCAACAAGCCAGCATTACTCTAAAGTGAAGTAATTACCTTAAAATTAACCAGTTACAATTTTATTTAAAAATATCTAGAGCACCTTTAAAAAATGCTTTTCAAATATACTTTAATTTCTGAAGAAATGTTCAGAGAAACTCTCTGGCTTTTTTATTATATATGTTCACATCTCTCAGGTGTGACTAAAGGTATAAGGAAGACCATCGATAGATCAAATTTATTAGGTACAATTCTGCACTAATAGTTCAAACAATAAAAAATTCCCAAAATAAGCATGGCATGTGCAATACAAAAAAGAAGAATAAAAGCCAAGGCAAATGGAAAATCATCTTTAAAATCAGCAGCAAGATTCTTCCCCAGGGACTGAGTACAGTCAAAATAAAAAAAATCTACTGAATAATTAACAGGTGTTATTGAAAATGGGGTGGAGTGAGTTTAGGCTTATATCCTGAAGGAAGTAGCATGGTACCACGTTAAATCATGCATTACAGGAAAGTGAAATCCTACCCACCTAGCTGCTGTTGAACCTCTAAGAACTGCCATTGCACAGGTGGTTAATGAGGCAGGAGCTAAGAAGGAAGTCTGGAGCACAACTGCGCCCTGCTACTTAAAAGAGTTTAAGCATTGCTGCCAAACCATCCCGGCGATGTTACAGGTGGCCGTGTCAGCAAACAATGTTGCTGCTGCGCTCTGCAAGAGAATCCAGATCCCAAGCTCAAGCGAAGTGAAAAGTGAGTGGGCTTCAGCGGGCATTGGATGAGGTCCAGGTTGCAGGAGGCAGAGAAGCTGCATGCAGGGCCTGGGAAAGGGATGAAGGCAGCACAACTCATCCTGCAGAAACCACCCTGTTTCTTGGGTGCCTATCCAGAGGTTTCTCTCTCAAAACATGGGAATCTAAAAGCGAATTCAGCTTCCTTGTTTTGACTATTCGAAGCTTGTAAAAGCTGAGTTGAAAGGGGTGCAGGACATAGTGTTAAGTGATTAGCGAAGTCTGACAGACTGAACTGTCACTGTGTGGGTTCACACCATGGATTGCTGTAGAAGACTAAATACAAGTAATATCCTGAATAACTGAGAAAAAAAAAAAAAAGAGAAAGAAAGAAACACCAGAAGGTATTCTTTGAGAAAAATGTCTGCTTGACATGTGAAAAGTCTGACCACAGAATGAGTCACTGCAAATGACTTCGGATGATTCACTGACATTTTTAAAAAACTCAGATAACAATCTCTAGTTTCCAAATTTTTATTCTTTTTTTTTTTCAAACAAATTGCTAGGGCAGCTTTTCATATCAAAAACCTATAATTTAGTTTTCTTCTTTTTAAACATCTGAGCAGGCGTATTAGTGGACTGTAGCAGGTTAAGATTGCTTATATTTCTTGCTCCTGGTATCATGGAAGGGCATCTCTAGTGCAAAGCATCAAGATCTTGACTGCTCCATCTCAAGCTGCAAATTACTTGTAATTCTGGTGGTGGTGATTTCCTAGGAACTGGACCAAGGGAGCAGAATTCATGCTAGTAGATCACTGGAATGCCACGAGATTACATCTCGTGTTGCTAACATGAACTCTCAGTAGTGACTCTTGCCTTACACAGGAATGTTTAGTCACTTGCTGATGCCAGTATCATTGGTCAGATAAAAATAGCTCAGTGGAGGTTCTTTCAGGTATGTGTACGTTCCTTCCAGTCAAGCATGAATCCCTTTCCAAATGACACAGTATAAACTGAAAAAAAAAGAAAAAAAAAAGAAAAAGAGAAAAAAAATTAAAGTTTTTCCATATCAGAAAGAGACAGTTGTGGGTTGTTTGTCTCTAGTCAAATCAAAGTAATTTGACACATTCAGCAGTGCCCATGTGGACAGAGTTTAGCAGTAAAAGATTCGGCTCCATAATTACTGGTCCTCTTGACAGTTCCCAGTCTTCTGTCCTATGTCTTTTCTTTAATCACTTGATCATGGTAAAAAAATGTCCCAAGGTTTCCAGACAAATTTTGCAGGCAATGCTTTTGAAAATTGATATTACACAGTTTTGGAATAATTTTGAATAGTTTTGGAATGCTATTCAAGTTTAATCTGCTTTGCAGATAAACTATTTGAATAAAATAAATTATGCACTCCCTAGTTTAGCCTACAAGAAGAATTTTTTCGGTCTGTTCATTCTGCATCTTATTACACATAGATAATATGAAAATTTTGGGTGGGAAACACCAATTTCTTCCAGTAATTCTGCTCTGAATTTTTATGCTACTCCAAGGCATAAATCGGTGATTGCAGCCACATGGAAAATAAAGCTGGTCTTGGTTTATGTGTTGCTTGTACCATTGCTGACCGTGTGAACACTCCTAGTCCATTTCAGTATAATATCAAAGAGGCTACCTATTAACTGAACCACTCTGAGCCTGGTCTGAGCTCATTTGTTTGACTCTGCAAAGGAATGCTTGTACAAGTCTAAGCTGGGAACCACAGCTATGAGTATGGCAGAAAGGCAATCGGGTCTTAGGGAAGCAAGAGCACACTGTGAAAATTTCAAACTGGGTAAGACCTAAAACTGATCTAGTTCAGTATTTGATATCTGCATTGGCTGCTGGCAAAAAATGGTAAGGGGAGGATGTGAGGAACAATGCTGAGTACTGAGTGATGCTGGTATGTAGTCAATCAGCAGTTTAGGGGTTTCTAAATCTGAAACCACCCGATGGACCCATCCTGTGCTGATTCGACTGATCTCTTCTACTTAATCAATATTTTGGCCTTCTTGCTACCCTATGGCACTGTTTTTCCCACAATACACTTGAACATCGTACGGAAAAAAATCTTCTCCTTCTCTTAAGCCTGCTGGCTTCTCATTATATGGAGTGTCTCAAGTGTCTTATGTTGTAAGAGATAGAAATAGGAGACAGGAAAAGCATTTACTAAATGTAAAACCAATTTAGTGTGATGTATTTAATGTATTAGACGTTATTGTTTACTTATGAGTGAATATAATTGTTCAAGCCCTTGCTGATTTTTCCATTTGTTTTTGATGCATGTGGACCTGGCAGTTTATGATATTTCAGTTACAGTACGGAGATCAACGCTTTTCTGATTCCTATGGGGACATCTGTTCATTAGCATGCAGGGTGGCCAATATTGCTTTAGGTAAAGATCAGCTAGTTCCTCTGTTCTACACACTTGGGAAGAATAGCGTTGCTTATAAAATGTAACAAATGTTTCCTGGACTCTGGCCAATATATTTTTGATCCTTTCTTGATCTTCATTTTCACTAATCCTTTTCTTTTTGTATTCTTGCCTTTTGTTGACATGCCAAAATTCTGTCAGTCTTGTTTCCTCTTTCAAAAAACATATTTTTGTTAAGTTGAATTAAGCATTCTACCCTGTTGCCAAGAGCAAATTAAGTTCCCCCCACACTGAAATCAAATTTCGTAAAGTGTCCGGGCAATTAGCTCTAATATGTGGTTGCTGTAACTCTTAATTTTCCCCTTTCAAGGGTTTTCTTTTTCTCTGCCTTTGTTTCTGAACAGAAGACGTGAGATTCCTTCTCTTCCCTCTGGTTGTGGCCTTTTAGTTCTCCAGCATCCAGCAACCATCCACTGATAATTAGCCAAACCTCATTTTTAATCTATAACCCAAAGGTATTTGAAGTAACAAGTTGTCCATTCTTCAACCAAAAAGCTGAGCTGGTGGACCAGCATGCTGGAACTGGAACAAAACTTGAAGATCAGACTTCTGAAGAGCTCTCCCACATTTAAGTACATCATAAGCACACCAAGAGATTTCCCGTGACAATTGAAAACTGGCACAGCTCGCTCACATAACTCAACAAGAGAAGCCTTTCACATCTGAAGTTATCTTCTCTACATTCGTTGCCAGGGGTTTGAGTCCAATAAGTTCAAGAACAAAACATGAGCACATAATTATTCTTAGTAGATGGGAAAGGAAAGGCGCAATGACATAAAGGTTGCGACAAAATCCTGTCTGGTGTTTTATGGTAGAATGTCCCAGAACTAGCTTAGCCTTCTAGCAGTGCTTTAGCTTCCTCACTTCTACATCAGCCTACTGTAGGCTTTCCTCTCAGGGCTGCCTTCAGTGAAGAGGTTTTCCTTATCCCTTTCCCCGACCCATTTGTATTGATGCACAGGCAGGATGTGTAAGACAAGGGCTAAGACTTCTCTCTGTTAGCCATCCCAAGCACTCTGTGGTGAGGAAGGATGTAATCAGAGCCAAGGAAGTTGTTCTTTCGGTTCCAAAAAAAAATTCTGGATGGTTTCCCACTGTCAACTAGATTAGGATCAGCTAATTTGTTCATAAGGAATTTGACAGTTTGAACATTACTCAGTCAGCCACTGTCCCTCTCTTTCCTTTACATCCCCATTTATTTTGGCAGACTTAAACAGTGCACACGATAAAGCTGTGTTTTAGTAATAGCCATCGAGCTGTTTGAAACATCACAGTAGAAGTCAGAGAAAAGCTGTTTGAATTCCAGAGGATATCTATATGCATCTACAGATTGACCAGCCACACTGCAAACGCTCTAATGAAGCAACAACTGGTTTTAACACATGAAACCTGCAATTACATGAAATGCTCTTTTGTTCAAAGAATTACTTCTATCCACAGAATAGTGGATAGAATAGCATGCAGAAGTGCTTTCAGCCCTCCCATACTTCCTATTACCGATGGCCAGTCACTGTCACTGTGCTATTCCTTTAAGCCTAAGATGTGGGTAAGTTCTGCTGTTTCTGTCCTCCCCTTTTTATTCCTACTCCATTCTGAAACACTCCTTGGTCTACCTCTTCCCTAATTTAATTTTCTATCAAGGCTGCAAGTGATTCAGAGGGAAGGCACAGCTGACAGCGAGGTGTCTAAGCCCTCATTGCCATTCACAGGGGACCAGGCTCTTCCTGACCTTCAGGGTTTTGAAAGTTCCATTATGAATAGTAACATGCTAACAACTCAGTCTGTATTTCAAGTTAATGTGGCCACAATGGCATCCAGAAATTTATAGCTAGCATTCAACCTGCTTCATTATTGAAGCCAATTCTCCTGCTCCTTCAGGCCACTTAAAATAATCTGCATGTGGCCATGGGCAAGAAGCTCAGTACGAATCTCCAGAGGACAGGCAGAGGGATCCAGGGGGAGGATGTGTTGACAGGTGGAAGGAGAAGCAACTTTTCCTTCAGCTGTCCCACCACTGTCCCATGGAATGGGTGGGAAAGGTCTTGGAGCTAGGTCATGAGGCAGCCCACATCTGAAGCTCCTCTCCTTTTACTCTAGGCACCCTGGAGTACTTAAGCAATTCAAACCCCAGCACAGATTCACATTGCATGATCTCACCACAGCATCCGTGTGTGACCTGCTCCAAATTTCATGCAGTACAGTAATGACATTAGGCACTTTACTTTGTTGTAATCAATACCAGAGCTGCAGTGCCTGTACTCATGGTGCCTCTAAGAGAAGGCTGGGATATTGGAAGGCAAGCCTTATAGCTTGTGAATTCCCAGAAAGCCTGACATTTCACAGTAACGCTCTGCTCCCCAATTTCATCCTCATCCTCCTCTATTTCATGAGCCACCTTCTACTCCTCTCTCTTTTCATTTTCCAGCTGGCAAACATGATTCTTCCCACATGCTTCAGTTTCTTAATCCTCCTTGATCCTCACCCCTGGTAAGACTGACTTCTTTATTACTAATGTTATCAAAAGGATGAATTAAAATTAATGCAACGACTTGTAATTCAGCTGCATTGTGGAAATGAGAAGTCAAGCCAGTCAAAACAGCAAATGAAACATGCTCAAAGGCATATCACGGCAGCTTTTAAAAGGAAACACAGCCTCTTTAGAAAAGCCCAGGTCTCTAAACAGAAGAGGGAAAGGTGCATGATCATAGAAGGGACAATAAGTATTCACAGAAGCTGTTTGTGAAGTACATATGATACTTTTCAAAAATTTTAGGTCAGCTACATGATCAGTGCAACCCATCTCATGATACAGCTTTGGTATTCCTGTGCCAAACCTACAATATAATCTTGTGTAGAAAAGAAGTGTTTTTAAATATTGTAATATTAACACTGTTTAATAATAATAATATTAACACCTAACAGTCATGGGTTTTTTTCTATAATATCCTTATATTAAAAAACTAAAGCTAAAAATATAAGTATTTTATCCAGTATTTTTTAGTTCCTAATGCCATAAAATGTACAGCTACAGGTTTTCAGCTTTGAGGGAGATTAAGAGGTCATTTCCTTTTTGAACAATGATTGCAGTCTCTTTCCCATTCGTTTTAATTTTCATTGCTTTTGAAATTTTTCAAGTACTACTTAAACTTGTATTTCCTGGCCTTCAGGTTAGGATTTCCACTGCTACAGCAAGCACTCTTGAAAGGCATATTATTTTATAAGTATTATTTCCAAGAATGATTAAGTGGGGAAAAGTCAGAAAACCTCAGATGTGAAATAGATTTAAATTATTACAAAAGAGAAGGCAAGAAAAAAAAATAGCTGTGAATGTATTAGAAGAGGAAAACAATGTATAGATCCATTGCACAGTGTAGGATGAAAGTAAGCATGGCTTCACACATACAAACACTAAAGATAAACTGCAATCAGCATCTTGCAAGAAAAGATATTTTGACAAGGACAGAAGAGTAGCAGGCAGAGCACAGGAAAAGCAGGTTAAAGAACATATTTAGAGAAGTGAGTTATGTTCTAGCCCACAGAGCTTGATGACCATTAGTCTATGCAAAACTAGCAAAACTCAGAGGTATCCAAACTACCTGGTTTTGGAACTAACCATGTTACTTTCCTAAAAACTAGTGATTGCCTGTGAGAACCTGGGGAGAACAAAGGAGGCTTCAGACAATGAGAAAGGGAAGAATCCTTTTAAAGAGGGAGAAAGGAAGATGTGAAAATGCCGAGCATCATAAACTAATCTGTCTATAAAAATCCTGGAATGAATTACTGAACAATCCATGTCAAGTGCCTTACAGATAATAAAGTGATAAAAACAGGCAACAAAGGTGTGTTGAGAACAGCTCACTTCAAACTAATTTATTTCTTTGATAGGTAATAGATGTAGCACAGAAGGAAGAAGCAGAGGATAGGCTGTATTTCAACTGCAGTAAAGCTTTGTCCTTGTCCACATGGTGTTCACAGGGGGATGCAGACTATTGATATAGACACTAACAGGTAGATAAGGTTGTCTGAAAAAAAATTTGTTTCAAATCTACTTATCAGTGATTCCCCACCAAAGAGAATGTCTCAAGTGGATGCAATTCTGCCATGGGTGTTTTGAATCCAGGTATATTTAATGGCTCCATGATTACTTGCTCAGTTCAGTAGAAATCATACTTTAAAAACTTCTATTTTGGTGAAAAGGAGCACAGTTCACACTAATATTTTTAAATTGGAAGAATGCTCAAGATGTAGTGCACTGGAAATCAAAGAAGAAACATGCACAATGCTGCACAGGAGCAGAATACCACAAACACAGAAAGAGGAACAAGCTGGAGACCAACTGGAGTACCTCAAAAACTCAATGAGAGACAACAATATCACATGGCTAGGGAAAAAAAAAAAGCAAATATTGTTGTATTCTGTGCTTGGAAGATTTCCTATGGTGCCCTCCATATCTGTGCTGATAATATGGGCCCCCCAAAAGTATCCTAGTCCCATCCATACTGCATACTAGATGTTTTTTTATTTTTATTCTCAATCCTCTTGTAAATCCTGGGAGTCATCCTGGTTCTCCTGTTAAATAAGAGGTTGAAGGATATTTCTTGTGCTGAAGAGTTTTGAAGAGACATATTATGAAGCTGATATATGGATCTATGGATCTGATTTAAAGACCACTTGAGTTAATAGAAATGATAATGGTACGCAGAGGGGGGATAAAGTCTTTTGGACAGCTTCTGGAAGACTTCACTCACTTCCCTAGCAGAGTGACTGAAGCATTTCAACAAGAGGTTGGAAAATGATCTGACAATTACATTTGTTTTTACTTCAGCGGTGATAGTCTTTTGGTGCTGGCTCCACACTTTCATGATTAATTTACACTCAGATAATTTTAAAACAGTAGTCCAGATGCCCAGTGAGGGAAAACTGGCTCTGGCTCTGCTTGGAAAAAGTAAGTTTGCCTGATTTATGAGAGGTTGCAAATCTGACCCTAACTGTTCAATTGTTAATATGTCAGTGCATTATGTGAATGGATTGGTGTTGGTTTATTTGGAAGTATTTTTGAGTTTTATAGCAGTCTCTTAAAAAAAGAAGAAAAAAAAAATACATTTCTGGTTTATATAGCATCTTTTATTGGGAAAAATAAATCAATAGAGTTGGGTTTGCTTTTGTTTTTACTGAACACTGGCAAGTATCACATACTTAGATCTTTATATCATAGGCCAACAACACTGAAGTCAAACTTAGAAGCTGAATTTCCTTTAGTCACTGAATCATACCTATACTTTTTGTTAACTTCATAATCAAGCATTGTGAACTAAAATGGCAAGCACAAAGTTTCTGCATCAATGACGCAAAAGCCTGCTTAGGCAAAACACCACCCCTGCATCTTAGCTGAGTACAAGAGTTTCCCAGACAGTAAGATTCTGGCTTTAAGTACAAGGGCAGATCAGCTGAATCTTAAAAACTAGTCTCATGCTATTTGGCTGAAAGCCTGGACGACTGAACAAAGTAAGAGGACCTAAATTAACTTCCAGGTTAGCTGGCTGAGTGCTGTGGGGACTCTGCTGCTGTGGATATCACTTCAGAAAATGTCATTTATTCTTCATAGCAACCACAGCCGGTACTTGCAAGAACAGGTTAAAAGGGAGGAAAAAGAAAACAATATTTACAGTTGATTTTTTTTTTCACTTAGCTCTCACACAAAAGTGATTCATTTTTACCAATAGGGAAGGTAAGAGCATCCCTTTAATGAGTCAGATTCTTTTTTTTTTCTTGTGGATTTCTCTGTTTTCAATGTTCTGTTTCTTGATAAGTTCAGCAGTAAAAAGGTGACCACCAAATGTGCTTTCTCATCCTATCTTCCTTAGTATCTTTGAATGAAGTTGCAATTTAGAACTTCTTGTGGCTAAAAACAGTCTGCTGTATGTAGTTTAGGTCAGTCTTAAACCTAAGTGCTTAAAGGTATGGAAGCTAACAAATGCACATCTTGTTCATCTTTGGTCAAGAGACGCAAAGCATTGTCAAAGCAGGCTGTATTTCATGGACAGGTGAGTAGCTTGAGGACTTACCTTTAGTCCTTACAGTTTGAAGAGCTTGATTGACTTTTCTGGGAAAAATAAATAAAGTCATCAAAGTTTATACATACAAACTTAAATTTCACAATTTAGCCCTGATGTAACTCATCTGGGCCTCCCAAATCACACCAGAAATTATTCAGCCATACAGGGGTAAGGCTGAAAGGGCTCAAAAGTATTCACTGACTTTGCATGCCTCTGTTTACGCTTGTCTGGCTTTAAACACTTACCAGCAGGTGTCTAAATTAAGCTATCTAAAAAAAAGAAGAACCCAAAATGTGGGGGACTTTTTAGAAAAGATTTCCCCAAGTGACTTGTTCAGGGGTTTTGAGTGAGCCAGTGCTCAATTCAGAAAAGGCTACCAAGGGCCCAAACCAAAACTGACTGAAGGACACGGTCAGCTTGTATGACTCTCACATCTCTGGAAGTGGCAATCACAACACACACCAGATTGTGTGGTATAATGCATATCTTACAGGGTTCTGAGGCAGAGAGGTGGTCATTTTCATACTGAAACTATATATTGCTTTTCTATGCACCTGGCTAGATACTTGGTATATAGACCTTGTCTTCTCTAAAAAGGAGAAGGGCGGGGGAAGGGAAAGCAAAGATTGGTTTTAATCCAGTTCATTCATGATCTATGCTAGAACCCTGAAACCAAGGAAAAAAATTATTTTTAATCTTTCTCAGCTAGTCAAAGAGTGCCAAAGGAACCGACTGTAATAATTTTGACTGGTATTCAGAAAGTGTACCTAGCCTTTTTTGAGGTTTTTTTACTTTCTGGAGCTAAAAACTAACCTGGGAAGTCAGCAGCACTTGGATATCAGCAACTCAAGTATTCTCATGCCAGACTTCTTCAGTTTTCACCTCTCTCAAAGAATTATTGCATCAAATTTTAAAAAGTAAAACATCTTAACCTTTTTTTAATTTTTTTTTTTAAATATATTTACAGCTTTTAAGATCCTTAGCTCCCCCTCACTGGCTAACCAGGCTTAAAAAATCCAGTTGTCTTGTCTTCCTCAAGATTTTATCAAAGATTAATTAACATGGCTTGAACTGCATCCCTTTTCTTAATAAAAGAAAGGCTGTATTTTTTTCTTTTTTTTTCTTTAAGTTACCACCAGGAGAGTCAGGATACGAAAAGAAAAGCTTTTAACGATGTAGACAGAAAGACAGTTGTGGAGAAGTCGTACTAACTGCCTGACAGTGGCAGAGTGCAAACAGAGGTGAGGAAGGAGGTCAAATGTACATCAGTTAAATACACCTGTGAGAAAGTAGGTGTGGCGAAGAGTTCACTTGAAAAAAAATGGGGAAATGTAAAAGTCTGTAAGACACTGAAAACAGATTGTTGAGCTCCCATCCTTCCCCAGCCATCTTGTTGGAAAAAAAACAGGGCAGTATCTGCCAGCCTTTCAGTAAAGAACATTGGGGCAGATTATCAGGTTTTCTGACTCTTTTTGCAAAAGTTTAATTAGAGGAAGACAATTCTAAGATCTTGGTTGTTACATGTATTTAACTAAGCATAGAATTTGGCTTAACATTCATCTTTGTAAGAGAGTTGGTTTTTTTTTCCTTTTCATGAAATCTTTGCTCAAGCAAGATAATACCAAAATTACAACCACAGGGTGAAACCGAGCAACTACACACAGGATGGGTAGAAGAACACTCACATGCTCATTCCTGGGTGGGGACCTGAGCTACAGAACAACTGAAGGTTAGATAGAAAAGGGACACACAGTTGGGCATCTCTGCACCTAATTCCCACTCTGTGCCTACAGCAGAAAGCAGAGCAGCTCACTAGGCGTGGATTTACTGCATGACATGGTTGATGTTGAGAACCCCACGTCGAGCCCACTACACATTTCAGGATGTTTTAGTTGTGACAGGCTGTGGCCTGGCAGCAGGTATGGAAAGCTGATTATCACAGGAGCAAGTGCACAAGGTGTGCTCCTGTCATGCCCTCCCACCTTCCTTCCACCTGAGAGCACACCCCGCCACTCCACCACAGACTGAAGCAGAGCAAGCAGGACACTACAGTCAGGGGGGTTCACTTCAAAAGGTGTGATGGTAATCTACAGTGCAGATGCTGACTGTCCCCCTTGCCTGGGACCCAGACAGTTGAGCCTGCCAAGTGGGCCTTGTCCCCTGTGGGAGGAAGGTGGAGAAGTGCCATGGCTTTATGGCCAGGCAAGCTCAGGCATGAGCCAGGCACTGAGCTGTTCAGTCATGTCCATGCTGGAGCATTTCTTACATGGGCAGAGAGAAGCAAAGGTTAAGGGCCTGATGAATTTCTGGCCACGACCGGCAGTGGTTTCAGTGTTTTTTAAAGTATTACTTTGCTGCCTAAGTAACATTTAGGGACCTGTACAGCACTTTAAGTAATTTGCCTGAGGCCACTACAGCCATTTGTGGCAAAACAGGGAAATGCACCTTCATCCCCAGAGGCTCTGGCTAACACCATAACCGCACCAGCGTCCTTCCTCTTTTCTCCTTCCTGCTGACTGGTCAGAATCAGCTTGAATTCACATAGCAGGAACATGTTTTGCTCACAGAGAGACAGGCTTTTGTGAGGCATTGCCATAAGACATTTCGTACTGCAGGAGAGACACTTTGCTAACAAAGGAAAAAGCCACATGGCATGTAAAAAGCTGCACGAGGCCCACCAGAGTCTACCGAGTACATCCATGGCAGCCCGAAAGGACTTTGTTTCATCCCAAATCAGCAGGAAAATGTAGATATTAGATTTATTTTTTTCAGATTGAAATAAGCTGGTTTGATTAGGACAATACCTGTTTTGATTAAGTCACATTATTTATTTTAGGTCTTGATATTTTGGCCAACACTATGATAGGAAAAGCTAAAATATTAAATTCAGAATGCCCTGTATATTTAGTACATCAATATATAGAATGTGAAAATTGAAATGATAGACTATTTTTTAATCTATTGCAAAATCTTTACAAAAAAAGTATTTCACACAAAAATATTTTCATTTAACTGAACCAGATTTCCACACAGTTTCCTGTTCATTACTTTGTACACAGGTTATACTTGCATGAACAGGAATTTTAATTTCAAAACATGAAGCTTGAATTTGCAAATTCAGTTCAGTTACCGTGCTCAAAATCTTGCTCCTCCTCATGCAGGAGCCTTGCTAATAAGTTTTATTAAAACTGTGATAGCACCTATTACCCTTCACAAGCTTTGGATCAGGCCTTTGGTGAAAAAAAATTATAGCTTTCAGTACAGTAAAAACCTAAAGAGATGGAAATTAATCAAAAATAATTATTAGATCTTTTCTCTCAAGGCTTGTTCTAACTTGTCAAGTTCACTTTAGTCAAATATTTCATTTGTAATCCTTCATTTACTGGGTGTAAAAAACAGTGGAATACAATAACAATGAAAAATAAAATAAATTCACAGAATCACAG
>VZTU01019491.1:14605-25170 GCA_013400835.1 Zapornia atra | reverse complement strand
GCCCGGAGCCCCCCAGCCCAGCCATTCTGGAAGGCAATGCCCCAGGGCACACACTTTCTGCCAGCAGATTTTTCCAGGGTCACCAGACCCTAAATCCTCACCGGGAGCCACCCCATCCTGCTGCCATCCCTGCCCTTCCCAGCTGCACACACCAGGCACCCTCTCACCAAGGCTTGGAGCAGGAACATGGCACCCCAAAACCTCCCCCCAACCCCCCCCCTTGCCATGCACAGGCAGCACACACACCTTCTGCTCAGCCTCAGCCAGGGCCACACTGGGTCCCTCAGCCAGAGGGCAAGGTGGGACAGTGCCAGGCTGGGGAACCCAGCCCATACTGGGTGCTCTCTCGCGTGGAAGCCCACCCCATGGAGCCCCACTTTGCACAGCTCAGATGAGCTCCCCAAAAAGCTGCCCTGGCTCAGGGTGACGTGGGTTGTGCAGGGGGCACCCAGGAGTGCAGGAGGATCCCAGAATGAAGACATCTCTGGCTGGCAGTGAAAGACCTGCACGAGGCAATGTGTAAGTGATTAAGCTGTAACAGGGGAGAGGACAGGCAGAATTAGCCCTGTCAATCACCAGAGCTATATTCGAACCAAATGCTGGGCATCCATCTCCAGCAGCAGCCTCTCCATGGTTCAGGCAACTGTTCAGCTTGCCATGCCAAGACCCACTGAGGAGTCTCTTTCCAGGCTGACAGATGTGTGGACAGGGAGGAGGAAGGGGGGGGGAAGGTAACACACATGCTGGGATGCCTCTCTCCCAGCCAGCTGAAGGTGGGGAGAGGTTTGATGGCAGCAGAGCTGACCCCAGCCCCTCACAAGCACAGCCCCACGCAGCTTTGGGGTGGCCACAGACCCCCACCCCTGCTCTCCCATTACCCAGGCTGCTCTCTGCTGAAGGTGCACTGCTAGCAAGGGTGCTGGGGCTCTGGCTGGGCATCCAGAGAAGGTTCTCTGGGATGGGCAGGGAGAGGATCCCTCTCCCAGAGAGGATGGGGGACAGCTGAGGGCCACGGCTGAGGAGTGACCCAAGGACCAAGCTGGAGCTCGCTGCCTGCCTGTGCTTGCAGGGCCAGGTGGAGGACTGGGGGACCATGCCTTGGCAGCTCCTTGGTGGCTCCTGAGCCTTCCCTGGGACTGGAGGGAGATGCTCTGGGCCCTTCCCACTGGGGATGCAGTTTCAAGGCAGCGTGGATGTCACAGGAACCTGGGCTTGTGTCAGTTTAGCTGCAGCTAATCATGAACAGGATTAAGAACAACTTAAAGCAGGTCTCAGTTACCACAACAGCTGAACAACTCACTGCCTGACACAGGGCTGGCCCACTGCTGCTCCCCAGCTCTCTGATCACACACCACCTCCTCCCTGCACTCCCCCAGGGCTGGGCCTGTCCTTGAGCTGCTGATTGCTCCTCTGGTGGGACCTGCAGGTTCCTAATCAGAAGTCATTCCTTCTGCCTGGGACAGACAACCAGAGACAGAAGTGGGAAGGGCCACGGCAAAGCAGCACAGGCACCCTGGGGAGATGTCCCCTCTGCAGCTCAGGACAAGGTCTGTGTCACAGCAGAGGGGCTGCTGGCCATGGTCCAGCCCCCTCTCCACACGTGGTCCTGCCCTGGGCTGGTGGCTGCGTCTGGATCATCCCTGTGTCTCCTCAGGAGAGTGGCAGGGAGGTGGCTGGGAAGGGGGAGGCATGCTGCCAAGCTGCCCTGACCTGGGAAAGAGCCAGAGAAAGGGTGGCTTGGCTGTGGAGGCACAAAGACACTTGGGGATCAGTTCCCTGGGGCTGCTGCTCCTGGAGTCTGCAGCTTTCACAGCTTCCCTGTGAGCCCTCCATCCTCTGGCAGCGTGGGACTGAGCGTGCAGGGATGTACAAGCTGGCACACAGGCAGCCCTTGCCCTCAGGGACCCCCAGGCTGCACCACCCCACCTGCATCCCACATACCCCTCATGCCAGCTCCATGGGTGCACAGCCACATGCTCAGCACTGCCAGGCCACCCAGCACTGCCTCCAAAAGCTGGGGGGTGCCTGCTCTGCACCCATCCAAGCAGGATTCCCAGTGTCTCCAGAGCAGCTCCAGTGGGAACCCGAGTGTGAAGAGGGGGCACAGAAAGGGCTGAGCTGGAGCAGGAGAGGCCCAGCACAATAGAGCAGCTCCCCCCTGACCTTGCCTTCCCAGTTAAAGATCTGCAGCTCTCCCCCTCCTCCCCACTACAAAGGAGGCTCTTTTCACTCCCTAATTCTGCATTTAGAAAACAAAAGCAGATGCATCTAGTTGGGGTTTGGAGAGGGGGAGGCAAGAGCCAACTGAAGAACAAAGGGCTTTCCCTGACAGATCCCACTGACAAAGACTTTGTCAGCTCCATCCCTGCCTGAAAAGCCCCAGCACATCAGGGTGGGGGGCTCCTCACAGGCAGCTGGAGGCTCCAGAGCAGCAGAACATGGGGGTGCAGGGGCACAGCTCCCCATGGGACACAGCTCCCCATGGGACACAGCTCCCCATGGGACACACACACACGAGTGCTCATGGTGGGACGTGCACCAGCCCCACCATAGCAAGTGCTGGTGCTGATGGGTGCACTGGTGGGATGCTCCCAGGCATAGGGGGTCAGGTGGGGTGCCCACATCTGGCATCATCAGGCCCACATCTGGGGCTGTTCAGCCTGGAGAGAAGCAGACTCAGGGGGCACCTTATTAATGTCTATCAATATCTGAAGGGTGGGATGCAGGGGGAATGGGCAGCCCCTTCTCAGTGTCTGTGGGGACAGGACAAGGGGCAATGGCTGCAAGTTGGAGCACAGGGAGTTCCACAGCAACCTGGGGAAGAACTTTTCCCCAGTGAGGGTGAGGGAGCCCTGGGCCAGGCTGCCCAGGGGGTGTGGAGTCTCCTTCTCTGGAGCGATTCCAGCCCCGTCTGGACACCGACCTGTGTGCCCTGTCCCAGGGACCCTGCTTTGGCAGGGGGTTGGACCCCATGGGCTCTGGAGGCCCCTTCCCACCCCTGTGATCTGTGATCCCTACCCCAGATGGGAGCCCAGCTGCCTCATCCCCCCCACAGCCACATCCAGGTGCATCATCCGACCTTGGAAAACTGCCTCACGTCAGCCAGAGCCTCTGACTCACTGAGAGTGATGCTGCCCCAAGGCCAGCCATGGGCACAGGGCTTACCTGCTTTACCTGCACCTTCTCAAGAGAAGTCGAGCTCCTCTCAAGCATCACCTGCTCTCCAGGCCACCAGCTGGACCCTGCAGGGATCACTCACACAGCAGCTTTCCCAGGGAATATCAGCAACACCAGGAACACAGCCCCACCAGCTCCTGGGCATGATGGGGGAGCAGAGCACTGCCTTTTACAGGAAACCCCCCCTCACCCCTCCACTCCAGCTCTGGCTGCAGCTACAGGTGCTCAGCTTGACTTCAGCTGCCCAGCCAGGTTGGGTCAGCATCACTCAGCTGTGTGCAGCCCCATCCTGACCCATGCCATGGCCTGGAGCAGCATCTCTAGGACATGCAGAGGTCTCTGAGCATCCCAGCATCTCTGAGACCAGCTCTGGTAAGTCCTGGTACAGCAGGCTGGCTGCCCAGCACTCCCTTCTCTCTGAGGTTTCTTTGCTATCAACACCCACCCAAACTGTCTTTTTCCTTCCTCAGCTGCATCTCAACAGCATCACAGCATCCCTGATCTGGTCCTGCCTGGCCCCTCTTCTGATGGGAACTGCCTTCAGAAGCTCCTGCCTGCAGAGCTGCTCAAGCATCACCTTACTCACCAGAGGAGACACCAGCTCAGGGCACCCACAGCCACCCTGGGGTCTGCCCAGACCCAGCAGGAGCTGCTCACAGAGAAACTGGTGGTGCTGGGAGCTGGGCAGGGTCCAGCCCCTCCAGCCAAGGCAGTGAGCTCTGCTAGCCTGCAGTTGTCACATACCAAGGAGCTCATTAAGACATCACATGATATTTTATTGCCTGCAGACAACAATCAGGGCAGACAGTTGCACCATGGTGTTTGCAGCCAGGTACATCCCCAGGCCTGGGGTTCAGGCTCCTGCTGCCACCCCCAGGGGCTGGGGGAGAGAGGATGCTCAGTGCTCTGTATCCCCTCAAGCTGCAGCTTTCCCCACACCTCTCTGCTGCCAGGTAAAGGAGGCAAAGGACTGAACCATCCATCTGAGAAACCTGTTGCTGAGAGCAAGCTGCTGGATTTAGTTCATGGAGTCAGGGCTCATCACCAGGGGAGCAGCTCTGGCAGGGGTTTACCCACCCCCTCCTGCAACTCCCTGCAGTGGATAATCCATTGCAGAGGCCTCACAGCCTCATCACACCCTCAGCCTGGGGAGGATGCTCTTTGATTTGCTGGGAGGAGAGCAGCAGGGTGTGGAGCATCCCTGCACCAGCACAGTTATTCACTGCAGTGTATCTCCTGTACCAGGCAGGCTTGACTTTTGGCCTCCCAATTGATTTACAGAGGGAAATTAATGATGTTTGCTTGACACTGCCCCCCCTCTCCTCCCCCCTCCCCGTGCTGGAGCTGAGCAGTGTGTGAATGTCACACTGTTCCAGCCAGGCTCTCTCCCAGGGCTCTGATGCTCACTAAGCTGTCCCAGGAGACCCCCAGCATTTCCCCAGCAGTTTGCACTGCTGCTCAGCTCATCCCAAAGCTGCTCAGCTCATCCCAAAGCTGCTCAGCCTCTGGAGAAGCATCTATAGGACCAGGCAGATGCAGAGACCCAGGGATGGGGTGGTTCAACCCCAGCTCATTCCCTACAAGGGGCTCCCCAGTGCATGCTGGCTGCTGAGCCACCCTTGTGACATGAAATGCAGCTATATCCCAAGGGCTGCCCATGACAGCCTATCTCCAGAGCAGGGACAGGGCACTGCCCATCCCCTGGGCTCTCCACCCTGTGAAAGGCTCCTGCTATCTTTGGATCAGCCCCAGATGATCTCCAGCAGCAGATAAAGGTGCCAAAGTCCATCAGAAGAACAACCACCACTTCCTCAGGCTGTTATCTTGCCTTAGCAGGGGGAAGAAGCTCCAGATAACAGATGATACAGGCAAATCACTTGGGCAGATCTCCCTTATCACAGCCCAGCTTGTGAGAGCTGCAGCAGCCCCTATCCCTTCAGAGACCCAGGGACATGGGGGACAGGTCCCTGGAGCTGCTGGGCTCACTGCACATTTCCAGGCTGGAAAAATCCCAGAGAGCTGTTCTGCTGTGGGGGATTTCCTCCTCCAGAAAGGCTCCAGCTCCAGCTGTGGTGCTCCCAGGGAGGCTCTGTGTGTGTGTGTGTGTGAGGATGATGTTGGCTGCTCTTCCTCCTCCCCAGGGCTGGACACCTTTTGCCTTCTTGGTGCTGCAAAGATTCTGCCACTCAGATAATCTGGTAATAGCATTTTCTGCACACTGTCATTTAGAGGAGCCCAGTGGCAGCTCCTTTCATCAGGAGAAAGGCTGTAATTATGTGTCATTACCCATGGGCTATGGGTGGGTTTTTTCTCCCCCTACCTAGAGCTGTTTTTCTCCCCTCTCAAGCAACACTTGGGTATTTATAGTTGTTTAAAACCAAACCCAAGCCCAAGCCACAGGCAGGAACAAAACAAGGGGTGAGGACTTCCCCCTACAGAGGGATGAACCCAAAGCAATGCAAAGCAAAAGGGTTCAGAGCCTGGAAGGATCCCAGCCCCCAGCAGATGGGTCCTTGCATGGCTTCCCAGGCTCTGATGGGTGAGGGATCCAGTGGATCCCCTCACTAGGGCTGCTGTCACAGCTCAGTGTCAGGGTGGGAGGCAGAGGAGCAGGACGGTCTGGGAGGGAGGAAGTCCAGAGCTGGGCTGGGAGGGAGGAAGGCCAGAGCTGGGCTGGGAGGGAGGAAGGCCAGAGCTGGGCTGGGAGGGGTGGTTGTGGCTGCACTGGTGGAAGTGGTCCACAGCACAGCCACGCTGCCTCCCCCCTCCCCCTCCCTCCCCCACAGCTTTGGATCCCCTGGATGTGGAAGCAAAGCACTTCCAACGAGGCAGGAAGGAAGGATTTGGGGAGCCTTTGCACCCCAAAGCCTTTGCACCCCCCAAGCCTTTGCACCCCCCAAAGCCTTTGCCTGCAGCAGGTCCTGGGATGCAGATGGCAGCTCCTACCCAGCTGGTCCAGGGCCAGGACCACACCACAGCCAGGCAGCCTGGCTCCCAGCCCAGCAGCAGCCAGGCTCCCAGGGGGCTGCAGCCCCCTTCAGAGGAGCTTCCTGGGGGCAGCTGAATCTTCCAGCAGCCAGTTTGCCCTGGGATCCCAGCACAGGCTGCTGGTCCCTCTCCACAGAGGGAGTTTTCTCCCGGGCTGCTTCCTGTCTAGACAGCCCCAGAGAAGCCTCTGTATTTATAGAGCAGGGCAGAGAGCTGTGCCCGCTCCCCCTGCCAAACCCACACGAGCCTCCTGCTGCTGCTGCTGCTGCTGAGGCCGGACGAGGACGCCTCCCACACGCTGCAAACAGGAGGAGGAGGAAGGCAGAGTCAACCACAGACAGACCCTAAACTCTCTAACCCCCTCCAGACTGCAAGCAGCTCCTCCTCACCCTCCTGCCCAGCACCACTCTCACCCTTTCCCAGCTTCTGCAAGCAGCCAGGCTTCCCCATCCCTCCCTGGGGATGCACTGCTCCCAGAGAAGAGCCACTCCACCCCTAGCACCTTCCCCAAACACTGCTGGAGCATGCCTGTCCTCCCCCACCACAGCTGCCCCTCCTCCAGGGCCAAGCTCCCATCCAGCCCCAGCACCCATCCATCCCCCCCTCTCTGGGATCCCAGGCTCCTGTGGGTCCTGCAGCAGCTCTGCAGCTCCCCAGCCCAGCTCTGCACAGGAGCATCCAGGCTGGAAATGCTCCTTTCAGGCTCACAGGTGCTGGAAACTTCCCCAGAAAGCTGAGGGTCGCTGCTGGGGCTAAAGGCACTCTCCTGGGGTGCCCCCAGCAAGGAGAAGCACCCCATCCCTGCCCACTGAGGAGCATTAAGATAAAAGGAAGAGCCCCAGTGCTGAGATTTGTTTTTTCTCCAGCTTATTCCTCTCCCTGCCCCTCTCAGCCCCATCTCCCACAGCAGCTCATCATCTCCAGGTCCTCACAGACCTGCCCAGACCCACCACCCTCCCAGCCAGGAGAGCATCAGGCAGGGCTGCAGCACACCTCTGAGGCTTGCTCCCAATTTGGGGGGGGGAAAGAACATCCCCCCCACCCACAGAGGGGTTGCTCCAACCCTCTGCCTCTCCCACAGCAGGGACTTAACACCCCTAAGCCAGCAAGGGCCAAGCCCTGGCTGCTCCTAACCCCAGGCAGGACAGGGTGACCACAGCCACTCACCATCCCTGGGCTTCCTGCAGACAGCAGCACTCCCAGGGCACATTTCCCATCACACTGGAATGGAAACCCAGGAGCAGGGTGAACCCCTGGGGAAGGGCAGCAGAAGGTGCACACCAGCTCCCTACACCCCTGAGACACAGCTCCAGCCCCCCCCCAAGGCTCTGCCTTCACCTGTAGCAACCCCAGGGCAGGTAGGGACCAGTTTAACCCAGTGAACCCCCAGACCAAGGCACTTAGAAAGCACAAGGCCTCAAGTGGTGTATATATAGAGAGAGCAAGAGCTGCACAGATGCATAAAAGCTTCCTAAATTAGACCTTTATTGATTAATTCCTTTAGGCTGGATCTGTAAGGGGGAAGGGAGCATCCTCTGGCAGGCTCACCCACCAGTGCTTGAGTCTAGCCTGCTTCCCCTTCTCTTTCCTGATGGGATGTGGGTTCCAAGAAGGTTTTAAAGCCCCTTTCAGCTCTTTGGTGCTGAAGGGTGAGAGTCTCACAGCTGGCTGGGGAAGGTGACCCTCATGGAGGTTTGTGGCTGGCTCATGTGGGATGGTTGCAGAGGGGTTTGGTGCCCAAGGAGGGGTGGAAGGGGGGGGTGTGCCATCCCCATTGAGAAGCTGACACTGGGGGGGGCCCAGCTGGGCAAGCTTTGGGGGTGTGATGTGTATCCATGGTGGCAGGAGCTCTGTGCAGGAGGGATTAGAAGAACAGAAGCCGACCTGGGTTTCCAGGAAGCTTCCCTGGGATGGATTTATAGGCACAGTGCCCTTTTTACAGGAGTTCATGCTGAAAACAAGCTGCAGACACTCTCCTTAGGGTCTCCAGCAACAAGCCCAGATTTACTGCTGCTGTCTTGTCTCACTGGACAGCAGCTGTGCTCCAGCCCCAGGGGGGGGTCGGTGGCTGCACCCATCTCTCCCAGTGCTACAGCTACTGGGGATGGCTGAGCTCCAGCTGGGGATGTCTGTCCCCCCCTCTGTGTCCCCACTGTAGGGGGGGGGTGACTGCTGGGTCTGGGCAGTGCTGCAGAGCACAAGGATGTCTCTGTGCAGAGCCCAGCACCGTGCCCCTGCTGAGGGCAGAGGTTTTCCCTGTTGTTCCTGAGAGACCTCGAGGTCAGGCACTCACAGGAGCGTGCTGGGTAGCTGCAGGGTTGGATTTGGCACGCTGAGGGGGGGGAACAACTTCCCCTGGGGGTGTCTGTCTGCTCCTATTGCAGGAGAGCCAGGCATCAGACACCGCTGAGCCCTTGGACTGCTCTTCCCTTCCTGCAGCAGGGAATGACTGCTGGGCTCCATGCCTAATGGCACTGGGAAATCTCAGCTGGAGTGTTCACCTGAGACCCTGCTTCTGTGCAGCACCCCCCCCAAGCCATCCCTCAGCCCGTGGCTGTGCTCAGCATGAAGCACCAGTTCCCCCAGCCCATCACACCCACAACTGAGCAGCTGTGGTGGCACAACACCATGGTGGGGGAGATGCCTGCCAGCCCCTTCCAGGGGCAATCTGGGCAGAAGGCAAGACTCAGGCTGTGTGTGGGGGAGGCAGGCGATGCTCAGGGCTGTCAAAATGCAAACCACCCTCATCACAGCAGCCTGAGTGACGTGAGGGGTGACCCTGTTGCTGGGGGGTGTCAGCCTGGCTGCTGACCCGCTGCGGCCCCGTCTCCAGCAGCTCTGCCTGCTGGGCTGCTGCATCGTGGCCCTTTGGAAAGGTGACCCCCTTGGCCATGCCCTGTGCTGTAACGAAGGCAAATTTATGCTGGATCATGCAAATGGCTCACCCAGGAGCAGCTCCCACAGGTTTCATCCCTCTGGCAGGATACAAAGCTGGATAAGGAAGGAAAGACCCCCGAGGCTGGGGTTGGGAGCATCCTGCCTGGGTGCTGAGCTGGCAGTGGGCTGGGTGAGCTGAGGAGATTAGTGCTGGGATTGGAGCTGGTGTGAAAAACCTCTCTGAATGGATAAAGCTGCTTTTCTCTGCTCTGGGACCAGGGAAGCAGATTCCAAGTGTAATCCCTTCCGCCTGATCCTTCTCGTTAGGGGGAATGTAATTAACGGGATGATGAAGAGCTGCAAAAGCTGCTTGTGCTCCAGGGGCATGGCAGAGAACAACAGGGCACCAACTGCCACTGGGGCAGGGTGGCTGGTGGAGGATTTGGGGGCCCTTGGTGCACACCCCAAGCTCATTTAAGGGGAGGATGTGGGGCTGTGAGCATCCCTGCCTGTGCCCAGCCTGCCATAGTCCTGCTGTGCTCCTGAGCTTTCCAGCAGTGCTGGGAGCATCAGTGTGTGATGGGGCCAGCGCCAGCAGCCTCTGTCCCCTCCCAGGTTATGGGTAGTTGAGGACTGGAGGGTGTCTGGCATCCTCCAACGCAGAGGTCACTCCCCAGGTGGAGGGACCATGGAGCTGCTGGCTGGGAGAAGGAGCCACCTGCAAGCCAGAAGGCATCAGGTCCCAAAGACTCACCATCCTGCTGCTGCTTGGTGGCAGAAGGCTGGACCATCAAACCCTCCCAGGGCTGGACTGGGGATCCTGGCATCCTCGGTGGGATGGAGCGCTCTCTTCCTCCCCTCAACCAAACAAGAGGGAAAGCTCTGGACTATGCAAGGAGCCCTTAGCCCTCCCTGGGCTGCCCCCACTGCACTGGCCCCTCCCCACCTGTCACCATCCGACTCCGTGGCATCGCTGGAATAAAAGGGCCCATTTATTTGAGGCATGCTAAACAACTCTGCGTGGCCACACTGGCCTGGCTGAAGACACCCCTGGCTGTCCTCGGGAATGCTCCTGGGGTGCCAGCTCCAAAGGCAGCTGTGGTGGCCCTTAGATCTTTATGGCCAGTAAAGGGGTCCGTGGTTAATTTATGCCCCTCCTATAATTTACAGCCTCTTTACAGCTGCTGTAAAATGACCTATAAATCACGGGCAACATCATAGGGCAGAGACAAAGCCACACCGTCGTCACCTGCCAGCTGGCCCAGAGCAGGGGGTGGTGGCTGTCTGGGGACAGAGAGGGGCTGAGCCTGTGGCAGGTACATCCGCACTGCAGCCAGGCACTGGGAGCACTGGTTTGGGGTTTATCAGCAACCTGGCAAGCTTGGGGACAGAGGGATGTCCAGAGATGTTGTGACATGGACAGCCCAAGGTCTTGTCTGCCTGTGCTGTGTGCCTGTAGCAGCTGCATCCCACGCAGTGCTGGCCATGGGCTTCCCAGACGGAGCTCCCTGGGAATGGGGAGC
>VZTU01019487.1:0-16558 GCA_013400835.1 Zapornia atra | reverse complement strand
GCTTGGCCCTGGTCAACAATGATTCTGGCCTTGGATTGTTTACATTTTGGAGCTCCAGAGAATTCCAGCAGCTCCTCACAGCAGCCATTTTCTGCACCCCCTTTTCTTTTCCAGCACCCAACCTCGCAAAACCACGACAGAGGCAGACATACGCTTGTTGTTAATACAGGTTTCAGTTCTGCCTAGTAAAGCATTTTCCAGCTCATTTGGTTCAACCACACCCTTTCCATCACTATCCTTCTTTGCACATAATTTTACATCCTTCAATTGAACATTTTGGATTCAGGCCACAGAGTTGATTAGAAAACTTCTTGAAGGAAAGCAGAGCTACTAACAAATTAAGAGTTCATTGAGATACATATATATATATATATATATGTATCAGGTTATCAAGAATATGTATCATTGAATTGCCTACTTCACTTCTGCCAGTACCGCTTAGATCGAAGCTTATATGTAAAAAACAATTTATATTAATACATTTGCAAAGGCTTAAGTGTTTTATGCTATTCAGCTGCTTTGTTTTCCAGTCGATTTTCTCCAACAGACAATATTTATTCTTACTTTCCCCTACATCTTCTGGAACTCCTCCTCATACTGCTGTACTTCACAATGACAGTTTTTTCCAGTCTTTCAGCTTTCTTCCGTTTTATTAAAACTTCTGCTGCAATAATCTAAGCTGTTCTGCTTTCTCTGTAGGATAAAATATCTATACAAGCTTGGTGACTAGGAGGGTCATTTTTAGCAGAAACTGGTATCCATTTCCATTTATATTATGCTTTAAAACATTAATAAGAAGCACAATTGCATAAGCCAAACAAGTCAGAATCAGCATAAAATCTGTTATGAGTGGCAACAGATGAAAACTTTATCCAGTATTCACAAAGCATTTAGGGTGTTCTCCAAGAATTTTTAGTGGAGAAGAAAAAATGGTATTTCAGTGAAGATCTGACAAAAAGTGCAAAACCAAAGAGAAGTATTTTTTTGTGAATGTCTGGCTACAGACAAGTAGGGAGAGTTTCTTGACAAGGGCAACAAGTCAGCCTTCTTGTCAATTAACAAGAGCACCACAGTTTTTCATAGCTCTGAGAAACATACAAATAGGGACAAAAAGACAGCTCAGAAGAAAAGACTTGCAAAGAAAATCAAAAGGACAAAAACTTCAAGGAGTGAACTGCAAGCACCCTGGAAGATGAAAGAATCAAGATCTAGAAAAAGGAGGAGAGAATGAAGATGCAATTAATTAATTAATTTCATTTAACCTATTAATGATTTTCTTCTCAGACTTTCCACTTGTTTACCTAAATCTATTAAAAAAGTTGTCAATATCTAGCATTTTTAAGTGATGTCTTACAAAGAAGTCCAAACAGGCTATGAAACATGGCCAGAAAAGTTTTGCATTTTTAAGTCTTTTTTATGTGAACAGAAAGTTATCTGCTTAAGCAGAAAATGGATTGCAGTTAGTAATTCTCCATTAAGTTTTTGTAGAGCCAGTTGTTACCAACACATGAAACAGAGGAAAGAACTCAGACTGGGTATTAGTCTCACCATATGAAAACAGTGTTCAAATTTTGCTGCCACTATTAACTTTCTTTCAGGGGAAAGTCTTGCAGAATAGAAAACACAGTCACATCTTCAGAGAAATCAGTTTCATTAAATTTTAACAGCAAGATTATAATATTTTTATATGTGATCAGAGTAGGGAGCATTACAGCAGCAGTGTAATGTACCTCTAACATATATCTAATTTTCTTATAAACTACAGTTTTAGTAAACACCATTAATTTTAATGCAAAGAATTATCACAATCTGTTTATCCAAAAAAAATTATCTGATCATTAGGAAAACCACAAAAATTGTATTTTTGAAATGATTCACAGCTGTTCAGCCAAGATTTCCTTTTGAGAACAACCCCCCAAAAATACGCTGTTCAATATTGTCATATGACTGCTTTGGTTTTTCATTGTCAAATTGAAACTGAATGACTTTTGCAAACTTGAAGAAAGGCAAACAATGTCAGTAAACCCAAACTGATCAGTTTTTAACAAGAATTGACAGAATTCTCCTTTGATCTGAAAAACAATAATTACATGCCATCTGCTTCCAGTTAAGTAGCACTAATTCAATAGTTAACTTGAAAGAAGACTAAGATATTAATACAGTTGATTAAAAAGGATTCTGGGTAAGTTTTCTTACCACCCAGCTCTTTCTTATCACCCATCTAATTTGCTAAAAGAAATTAATAGAATCAATTGAGAGGTTAAAAACCAAACTTAATATATTACTGTGTACAGCATGAATATCACTGTTAGAACTACTGAAGGAAAAAGTCTATCATATTAATGCATGGTGTGATGAACTAGATAAAATCAGGTCAATTAAAGTCCATTATAATTACAGATTGAAATAAAATAACATTTCAGGAAAATTTTTGGTAGCATAATTTCTATCTATGTAATGACAGTCCCTATCACATTCAAAAAGAGATAACAGATGCTGACAGAATGGAAATAAAACAAAATAATCAATGAAAGCCATGAAAGACTCATCTGATCCCAATGTGTACTGTGTGCTAAAATTTGTTCCTGAACCTAGAGTTTGGAGGGAAAAAAAAATTCAATTCTCAACAGTCAAGAGCTCTGTAGAACTGCCCTTCTCTCCTGACCCCAAAGAGGGAAGAAACCCCAACCCAAAGTGCTTCTAATCCATAAACCGATATGCTATTATAAAAGAAAAACTGTAATAAGGTACTCTGATCAGGCAAAAAATGTTTCTACCCCTGTGTACTTCTTCAGAGAAATTAGAGGCTTGAGCAACAGCAGAATAATGATCTTGACAGAATTTGCTTTCCAGTCCAATGACTTCAGCACATACCACTCCCAGAGAGTCTTCTCCAAGTCAATAGGAAAGTCTTTCTTCATAACATCAGCCTACTAAGTATTTTGGTGCTGTTCCATAAAGCAAGAACTCCGTGTTCCTCCAAGCCCTCTTCAGCTTTAAACAATTTATCAAAGTAGCACTGTCTCACAGGAGCCGAGCTGCATGTGAAACCTACCAGGCTCGGGACCTGATGCATTAAATAACACAAACCATTATGTCACATGACTACATGCATTGCACATGGTGTTTTACTCAAATTAACTCTGGTCAGGTCCCATCAGAGGCCAAGGTGCATTAAGTGTGCTTGTGGACCTCATCTGTCCTACTCTAATACAAAGGCATCCATTTCACACTCACCATGGCTGCTCTGCGTTTGGTCACACAGCAAGCAGGGACAGTTGGGCCATTTCTTTCATAAAGGCACCCCACATTAGAACCAAAAATGCCACTGTGCTGAGGATGCTTAGTGGCTCTCAGAATACCTGGCCTTCTCCTCACCCCTCAAAAAATATGGTCTATCTTTCTTCTAATGTTTGGAAACAATATATATTATAAAGATTACACTAGAGTTGCATTAAACACTTTTGCTATCCAGCAAAACTGTATACAATGGATGATTCATCTAATTTAACATTGGTTGCTCAAGACTCAGCCAATGACCAAAACCTTTGCAGCAATAGAAGAAGACAAATATCTTCCTAGGGCAAGTCACCCAAAGAGATCTGTCTGTAACTGAAAGGGCACCTTTAGAGATGCCTGGTATGTTTCATCAACAATAAAACAATCTTACTCTTTGGTATCACTTCCAGGTATGCAAGCGAGGGCAAAAAAATTCCTCCCATGGTTCGTCTGCCTGTTTCTGTCTGTCAACACATAACATTGGTTAGAAAAAAGAAAGCAAGATCAGGGAGAAACGTGGAAGAAAGCAATCTCCCTGGGGTTACCTCTCATACCTGAAGCAGAATCAGCATAGCCCAGAGCTGTAACTGCAGCAATATTCATCCTGAAACATATCCATGTGCCCAAGAACTGGAAATAAGGCTGTTAAGACCTAGAGGGAGTCTCAAAAGAACATATACCTTAGTAACTAGATTAAAAATAAATAAATTTATCCACCAGGCTTTCACATGTTATTGATTTTGGCTTTACGACATCTCTGGCATGACACTGCTTCTCAGGGTTTCTCAGCACTCATTCTTGCTCCACATTTTGTGAAGTTATCCCAAACAAAAGATACAGGAAATATATTCTGAGATTGCTCTGATGTCTGAATTGCTCTGATACCTTCTCATAAATAAGACTAAGAGAAATTAATATTAACAAGTAACTTTTTTTTTAACCAACTGTAAGTCAACATTCAATATAAGGGGAATATCTTGATGTACAAAGAAACAATTTTTCACTAATAGTAATGGAGGGATACTTTCCATCTTGTCAATTTAAATGAGAAGGTGACATTCTCAACAGAAAATCATAGCTCCTTCAAAACACACTTTTAGTGCAATTAATACAAAGGTGAATGATATGCATTAAAGGTGTATGCGTGGTTTGGGAAGAGTCCTAGGAATTAAAGCACTTGGGAGATTAATGACAGAAGCTTAACACTTGCACAATGAAATTGTATAAAAACCCAGGTGCGTGCTTCATTTGGAAAAAAAATTAATTAAAATAAACCACAGGATCATTATGTGCTGTCTCATCAAAGCAGCTTTATCCAAAGTCTAAAATGCTTAGTTATGCTTCTTAAATGAACCCAGACAACACTAGAAACTTTTCGATTGGAGCCATATAATACTTAGAATAATTTCACATTTTAAAGAACTATTGGAAATATTATGTCACTTTAAAAAAAAATTATATTTTACCACTAACAAAAAAACCCAACACATTTTAAAAAAATGAATGTTATCTAGGTCTAATGATTCATTTAATCCTAAAATCTAAACTAAATTAATATGAATGCCAATCTAGACAGATTAGAGAACCAATGTGAAATGTAATGCATTCTCATAAAACATTAAAACATATTGGCAAATATCATATACCTCCCTCATTGATTTTAACCTCTTTTAATCTTGCTTTGCACTTTGAATGACTGTTTACAGTGAAAGATCATGCATTGGTATGCTCTTCTTAGAGAGGGCTGCCACTAAGACAGTAACTTGTCCACTACACTAAAAACCCTATATAGAGCAGCAGCTGGACTTACAGCTTAGAATTACCTTGAAGCTGCTCCAAATGATATTTGTAGAGCTCCCTCAGACAGGGAATAGATCAGAAACACACCACATGCCACTATTCCCATTTTCCAATCACACAAAGCATCTGTAGAACTCCTGACGACTTCTAGGAAAGGGTGTAGAACTAGCAGCCTGGACAAGCCTCAAACAACTGAAGGAAATGCATTATTCTCCACAATCCCAGGAAAAAGAACTAAACCCCCTTCACAGACTGAAACTCACAAATACTTCAGCCTAACACACAGCCTCCAGACCTTTATGAACTCTTACCCTTCCTATACTGTTCATCCCAAGCCTGCTGATTCTGCTCAGGTAGTGATCTGCTACACCTAGGTTAAAGCAAATAACTTTCAGCTGCTCTCTTAGAAGAAACATCATGGGTTTATCAGCAGGCTGCCTAGAAAATGGATAGATTTTATTTCTTGCAAATATTTGAAATCTTAGATTACTAGTGCCAGAGAAGCTGCCATAGCAAGGGTCTACCATCATGGGGGTTGTGCTCCAGCAACAAGCAAAACTACTTCAGTTGTTGCATTAAATATGGTTACAGTGTATCAAAAACTGAGATTAAAGAAATACTTTCTCATCTCATCCACTCCTCTATGAGATGCACCACATATTGTCAGACTGCAGCTAACAAAGGTGTGATTGAGGCTTTACATCACCAAGCTTTTGCTTCCAAAATTTAGCACCTTTGTTGTTTTTCAGTTATGTATCACCTGCCATCAGCAGGAATAGTTTTCATGCCTTATCAAACTTATTAGGTATTTCTGTTGAATTAAAAAGTTTAAAATTAATGTAATGATATATATAATGATAGATTATTTCAAGTATGGCAACAAACATTGCTTCTCATTACTGATTTAAACTTCTAGACAGCTGTAAAGAATTAGATATTTACTACATCAAAAAGATAGTTCATCTGAGTGAACAAATACCTACCTGTTTGCGTTTTTTTCAACAATATAAGCAGCAGTTCCATTAAATAACTCTGAGGAAGATTTTAGCTGAATGTTATCAATACATTCAGGAAAAATGTGAGTCTTGAGAAGTTTTAAGGCAAAAAATTTCCCCAAATTGATAAATTGGTGATCCACCACACTAATGAATAATTTTTCTACCCACTACAGTAGTTGTGTTTCACTATTGAATAACTTATATCTGAAATGTGAATATGTTACACTCAAAATCTTGCAAGAGTAATAGAAAAACACATAAATATAGAGCTAGGAATTTTAAACAGTCAAGTTTCTGATTCAATAGCCCAAACTTTCTAAGAAAATCCTCATTAATGCAGTTGATGTAAATGACATTCCAAGTCTTTATCTCTACAGAGAGAATGGTGAGGTGCTGGAACAGGCTGCCCAGAGAAGCAGTGGATGCCACGTCCCTGGAAGTGTTCAAGGCCAGGTTGGATGGGGCCCTAGGTAACCTTGTGTAGATCCAGGCCTGGAGGTTGGTGGCCCTTCCTGTGGCAGCGGGGTTGGAGCTCTATGATCCTTGGGGGCCCTTCCAACCCAGACCGTTCTATGATTCTGTGATTCTTTTCTTCCTGTTATGTTCATCTCTATAACAGTCCTCTGGGTTCTAACATCAGAAGTTTCAGGCTCCCTCAGAAAGAATGAGGGAATACTGAAACAAGTCATCAGCAACCTGAAGTCTTCACCAAGAGGACAATTATGCCCTTTTCAGGACATAATCTAGAGAGACTTCATCTTTGGTCTAGGGTACATTTGGATCTAAGTTAGAATGTTTTTTTGCAAGAGAATTCTTCTTTGTCCTTGGTTCCCAGGTAAAGTTTGAAAGTGACCCAATGCTTCTTTCATCCTCAACTGAAATAAAGGCCTGTCATTTCTCAGACCTTTTCTGTAGGTAGTCATCACAGAATTCACGCTAAAATGGGCTAGGCTACAGTGACTTGGCCACTAGAAAATAAATTAATGAGACTTCTGCTTGTCTTTATAAAGCCAGAAGTCTCACTGACTGCAATCCAGAAAATCTGAGGACTACAGATAATACTGAAGCAATTTCACCATAGTCTTCATAAGAGCCAAAATCAGAATTCATATAGTAATTGATACAAAAAAGATGGTTTCTGGACAGTAACAAGAGCTCTACTCTAAAGAGTGAATCTTCAAAGATCAGTAAATGGATATTAATTGATTTAATCCCTATTAAAATTCTAGTTTGGAAAGCAAATTCCCAAGTCACAATAAATAAACGATTGGACACCCATCACTGCAAGAAAATTACATTTTTAGCATGAATTATGTAGTAATAAGGTAACTCAGAAAATTTGCATAACTAAATATCAGGTAAACTTGGAGGAAGTAGAAACCCAGCATAACTCTCTACAAGCAGATAGAAACTACTTTATAATGAGCTGTTAATAATTTTATATATACGTGGTAAATACAGACTGCACATTACAGTTCATCTTCAATATTCTAATAAGATCAGAAGAAACAACTATTAATGGCAATTCAATTTAAAAAAAAAATAATGACAAGATCATAGGAGAAAAATATGAGATTAAATGAGCAGTAAATTCAGACTGCTCTGTAAATATCTACCTATACCCTACACTAGCTTTCTTTAAAATGAAGTGTTAATGGAAGTTTTCAATCCACAAAAAGAGTTAGAAAAAGTATCATCACCTTTACAAAGAAGCAGAACATACCAATTTTCACTTGTTGCCACTTTTAGCTGTAGTCATTTTTGAGCATAAACTATGGGCAGGTTTGACATAGCTGACCCACTCCATGGAAGACAAGCAAAGAGTAACTGGCAGATACTAACGAATTTCAGCCTCTAGTGGCACAGAGGAAACGTTCAGAGCAGTTCATGAAGATATGTACTGAGATATGTACTAGGTAGCATAACAGCTTGTGTTACACACCTAGCAGTGCATAGCTGCAGCATGGCTGGCTGAAATGTATATATCAACCAATGATTCAGATAAAATTAGGGACTTAATTTCTACTTGGAGCCCAAAGAATTTTGGAATAAGTAACTCCGAATCAAAGAGGTCAATTCTCAACCTAATGCAGAATGATCATCAGGAAGTGAGAACAGATATCTGGATACAACCAGGTTGGGCAGCTGGTTGGATGCAGGTGCAGGAAGTAACTTTGACAGAGATTAGATGTCTCTTTTTAGGTTGTCCCTTGTATGCAACCTTCTAGAAAGTGGGTCACTGACAGGATAATTACTGTCAGCTTTATGACCCTTCCTAGGAGGCAAAACAGGCCGCACTGAGGGAATAATACCTACCAAAGTCCAGAAAGACAGTTTAGAGGTACATTACATTACATTAATTGTTATTATAATTTGCATTATTGTAATAAGTTTTGTTGTTAGTTGTGTTAAAAGAATTATGGTAAAATCTATCTCTCAGATAAGGGTTCAATTAGAAACTAAGGAATACATGGCTATGCTAAAATAGGCAGATGAAACTTCTACCCATACATCGGACAATGAAAACATGTAAGTGGTTGAATTGTGACTCAGGTCACAGGGGTGAAATGTAAGGATCATCTGGCTCAGAGGTCCACAAACAGTTTTAGGCAATGTCTAGCCCATCAGGCAGTAATGGCTAGGCCATCAGGTGACTCATGGGGTGTCGTAAAGTGACTCAGCCTTGAATTGCCTTGAGGCCCCATCTCAGCAGCCCATGGGGAGCTGTGTAGATAGCTCAGTCTTGAGTTGTCCTGCAAAATGAGACAAAATGGACAGTGCTGCATAATTCAAGGAATGGAAACCCGGGTTGAGCCTTGGAATTCCTTCAACAAACAATACACCCTGAGTCCCAATCAAGTCACTATTCAGGTGTCTAGCAGTAAGATAACGGCGAGCCAGAGGGTCTCAATTTGGTCTTAATGGGCCCAGACAATGCAAAGATGGGCAACAAGTAGGGCATAAGATAAGGGAGATCATTGCTAATGACAAACATAGAAGGTGGCATTGTCCATTAGGACACAGTCCTGCCCACTGTCAAGTACATCAGACAAAAAATCAAATAAAAGCCCCTTGGATTCAGCCTGAGATGGGGGAGCCACTTTTCCAACTCTGTGGGGAGACTCTTCTCCCTTGACCAGGATGCTGGCTAAGGTAAGGTACTGAGAACCCTTACCAGAGAGATGGGTAAGTGAGTATTTGCTACGCTTTAAGTTTGTAGTCTTGGGTAATTAACTAACACACGTGTAGTATTTAGTGAGCTTGTGATAATGTGTCCTATGAATCTGCTGTGGTTGTAATATGGAACCTTGTGAATTGCCTGCGGGTGGTAACAGTGAGTGACATGACTCGGTTGCGGGCAGTAACACTGAATTCTGTGACTGTTGTGTTGGCAGTAGTGTATTTTGTGAATCCCTTGTGGTTGTAATAAGTGTAGTAGTACTTCTAAACAGCAATAGTGCATTTCTCCATTGTATCCATGAAACCTGCAGTAGTGACATAGTGAATGCATGTGGTTCAAAAATAAATTATTTTTATTTTTAAAACCGTGCATTTGAGTGTCTTTCCACCACAACAACAAACTACAGTCACCCAGCTGTCTTCTAATATTGTATCAGAAGGTTTTATACCATCATATCTTCTTTACAGTTCACTGCGTGAAATGAGTGCTCTCAACCTTTTTATACAGGACAAGAGCAGCTCTGACAAAAAGTAACGAAACTCCTTTTTATCAGATTTCTTTTTGCCATTATCACATCTCAGTGGCAAAGGCTCTCCAATGAAAACTCAGAAAGACCATGGCAATGATTAGTGTTTGCCCAGAGGTATCCAGACTGGTGGATGTAGGTGCAGGTGCATCTGGACAAACAAGCTTAGAGACTATTGATAGCAGGTTGGCATTGAGCTTGTGCCCGCAGGGTGGACAATGCCTTCTCAACTGAGAAAACTGCTGTCAGGACATGTAGATCCCTGTGGCTCTATCTGCAGCTGGCATACAGCTGACTATATGGGCACCCTCCAAGTGAGCTAGACCAGTATTCGGAAAAGAGACCACCAGAATTGCTTGTGCACCGGGATCGCTGGCTCCATATCAGCTTGGGAAATCAGCCTTGAGCACTGAGAAAAGCTTGGACAGAAGGGGAGGCCAACTTGCCAAGGTGCTGGTGGAAACCCCTGGTGGACACAAGCTCCTCAGCAGCTGGCCCAGAGCTGAGGCTCAGCCACAGCCACACCTGACCTTTGAACCTGTTTCCCTTCTGAACCTCAAGAGAGAAATGCACAAGAGACAGGTCAGTAGAGGTTTCATTTGCTTATGCATTCACCTTTCCAGAATTCATAAACTTTTCTACATTAGAACACGTCGCCCTCTTAAATATTTTTTATGGAAGTTACGGACTTGCAAAAAATGCTTGTGAAAATTAGTGAAGCCTTTGAGTTTCTGCAGACAGTAATTTATAAAAAATGTTATTTCCCTGCTCAGATACCTATGCTGCTGAAATTGTGAGACTGCATTTGAATTACACTACAACAAAAACAAAGAATCAAACAAACCCCACCTCTGTGACAAAAAAAAAAACAAAGCAATTTGTTACTTATGAGAAAATGTGGGTTTCTAGGTGTTTGCTCATCTCTGGATATCTCATATCAAAATAAGTAGCTAGTTTTCTGCTCTTCTTACTAATTAGGTTAGCCTTTTGAACTTTGGTTGATAGATACCATTCCAACATGTCTGATTGTGCATGTTTTTACTTTTACCTATACTCTTTGTGACAGGTGCAGGGGATCATCTGAACCAGAAACAAGGAGTAAAAAGAATCAGAACTGCAGAATATGGAGAAGACCCATAGACATTCAAAAGGAGAAATTCCCTGAAAAGTGATGGGAACAAAGCATCATCATGGAGCATGAGCCTGAGACAGATACTAGATTTTTTGAGTAGCTGAAACAGACTTTATTTTTAAACATTAAGTCTGACCAAGATAAAAAAAAATTAGCAAAAAAATATTCATCCTACAGGAAGCTAGAAATTGTAGTGGTTTGCATCAAAGATGATACCTCCTATTATAGCATATGAACTCTGAGGACGTTTTGAAGATGGGAGTTTAAGTGGAAACTTTCCTCTTGCTCTCTGATGATAAATTATATTCTGACAGTGTAATCACCAGCTGTAGAAATACATTTTCTCTGGAAATTTTAAGAATAAAATAAAGTCAAACCTGCCAGCGACATCAAACTAGGTCCCAGTTTAGAGCTTCATTTTATATTTACTTTTATTTGACAGAACTGGTTTCCCAGGTCTTAATACACATGGATTTTTTTTTTCTTTTTTTTTTTTTGTGAGAAAACATACTTTGTTGGTTAGGAAAAGGAAGCTGGAATATGAGCTGCTTGTTTCTAACACCTTATTTGTGACTTGTACATTTTACAAAAGGAACATAATGATATTTACTTCTGTTGTGCAACAACCTGATGAAATTATTGTGGACAGTTAGATCAGATGATCAGAGCAACCTGCTCTTAAATTCTGTACTTCCTTAAGTTACTGCTATGACACAAAACTAGATTTATCAATGGTTTGATGTATCTTTAAGAATCTTAGAAAGACAATATTAACACTCATTCAAGTCATGGCGCACTTTTTTTTTTCTTTTTTAATTAAGCACAAAATCAAGCACAGAGTATTTCTGGTATCAGGTGACCATATTACTGGCAGATACCCAGTATCTGGTACCCAGTATCAATGGTACATGAGTGAAAAGGATTTAAGAAAGGAAGGGAGAGGGGATTTTTAAAATCAGTGAGTGTGACAGTAAATAAACCTAGGACCTAGACAGCCTTAGAACAAAACCTTGTGAAACAAATAGTAAAATGGACAAGAAATGTGCAGGAATGGACAATACAGATTGGGTAAGAGCTGCTGCATTTGAGTTCCATACAAATGTCCAAACAAATAAATTAAAACTAGGGTTTTTAGGCATCAGAAGAAAACACATCTACATAATGGGCATAATGTCAGAAATCTGTGCTGCAATCCGCAGTTAATTTAATTTGTTAGCAGAACTACTTTCTGAAATTTTATATAATACTGTTGTGTACCTCCTACAGTCACTCACAGCTAAAAGCACTTACAAAATGAAATCACTGTGCAGGAAAATGAAAACAAATCTGTCACCCACACAGAAGTATGCACATCTCCAAAGTAGAAGAAATGGGCCTTTATCCAAATAGTTCACTAGACGCACAACATGAAGTTAACATTTGATTTGGTTCACTTTTCAAAAAAGTATTTGTGATTGTTGTTGAGCTGGAATTTCCTAAATTTAAATTCCATTAGGTTTTCTGGGGGGAAAAGCAGGGACAGCCAGTTGTTGCACAGCTGTCTCTGCTAGGAAAAGCAATACTTTCTCTTTATTTTCTTAAATCTGCATGAAAGAGGGGGGAGTGAGAAAGGGTAATATTCCTTTTTCATATATTGCAAAGGAAGTGAGACTCCAGGATTTTCACCCTCTCTCTACAGGCTGAAATCTATTTTAAAGGCTATACTCACTCCAAATTTTTGTCCATGTCTGGTACCCAAATACCAAGAGAACACTAGGGGAAATGTGAAAACAGAACACATAACTTATAGCTACAGCTCCTATGCCACCTTGAGCACAAACAGGGGTATCAACAGGAATACACAGTATATACAAGTACATGGAAGTTCCTCACAGGAGATAAGATTTGGCAAACATCAGTCTTGTGGAGGATGGAGTGGGTGTTAGCTAGAGACAATGCTTCTGTGTGTATGTGTGGATGTATATATTCACGTAGTGTAACACTGGGATCAGATTTGCTCCTGGATATTAACTGTATTTGAAGTTAAGGCTGCTAGTGGAACAAGTTGTACCACATGGACAGGCTTTCAGATCAAAAGAGAAGATGTGGATGAAATACATGTGGTTAAAGAACTTTTCTCACAATACTTGTAGAAAAAGGTTTTGTAATTCCATCTCAGCGTAATACTGAGAAAACTGAAGCAACTTCTCTCCCATCCACAGAACAAAAATTGCAATAAAATTAAGTAGAATTAAGATATAAACTTAATTATGACGATAAAAATTAAGCTTTAAAGTCAAAAGAAGTGTTCTTTTAATTACTGACAGTAAGTAAAATAGAAATGAATGTGGAATAAATTGGAAAACCATTCACTGTGTAATAGAAGCTCCAAATAGGCTTAGAGATGGAAAGTAAATGAGCTGAAAAAGAAAGAACAAATGCACTGGGAATGCTGTTTTTCATATTATGCATTGTGTGAATCTGAACCGATCCCACTGTACTGGCTTTTTCTCTTTAGTTTAGATGGAAATGTACCGTCTTAATAGAGAAACACAGTTGTATTTAGTTTCTTAACATTTCTAAATATTTAAGAATACGGAAGCCAGTTTCTTGCCAGAAGTACTAAAAAAATCATATTTCATTGTCAAAAACATATACTCAGCATTATAATTTTTCTCAGGGTCATTAATTTCCAGGTATAGAAGATATATTTGTTTTAAATATTAAATAACTTGTTTATTTTACTGAGAACTGAAGACAAGGAATAAACATGAAAAAGAAATTTAATCTTGGTTAGATCTGACTTTAAGACCATTACATTTTAACTTTCTATAAAATTAGAACTTTTTAAAGTGTAACAAGAAACTCAAAATGAATATACATGGTAGAACGCCGCCATCATCCTCCAGTTCCTCAGACAATACTCAGGACAAGCTTCAAAGCTCATTCAGCCAAAGGAAAACCTGTCAATGACTGCAAAAAGCTTTGGATCAAGCCCTTCAAAAGTCACCAGGAATATTCACCAGTGTAGCGGAGTCCTGTGTTGAATGTGCCTTGCTAAGCCAGTGTACCATTCTGCTACTCATTGTAAACTCTAAACCTGACTTTGCCATCATGTGAAAAACATTGGTGATCAGCTCGTGCATCCTTAGTGTATCAGTAATAAACTGGGGTAACAAATGCTTTGTCTTTCCTATTTTTCTTCCTTTGTTTATCTTTCTCTTTCAGACACCCAGATGCAATATTTTCTTCTAAATTTATATAAATTATATTATTTCTTTTCCTTTGAGTATCTGTTACTCTGTTTTCTTCCTATAATGCAAATATTCTGTGTAACCAGTGCAGATATATGTCTAAAAATGCTCCCTCCAATCTCTCTAAAGATTTTCATTACATGAGCTGATTATGTTTTCAGATTGACATGCTTAAGATAAATGAGATTTTTATTATGATCAATAAGACAGTTAAGAATCTTCTTTCTTCTAGCCCCTCCATGAGTAAATTAAGATTGCGCAGTGCCCATTTTTATCATACTATTCCTTTACCACCATCCTCAGATTTTCTACCCAAGTGAACACTGGATGAACCTAGAACATAGATAAAAATTGAAAGGCAAAAGGAAGATGTCAAATAACAGTGCTTGCTAAAACATGACAAAATAATAACTGATTATTCAGCCTAACTTCATGTGTCTTTTGATTTTTAAAAAAGTCATTAACAATTATCTTGGTACTTCTTAGCATCAGGCTTTCAAAATAAAATTCGTCGAGGTAAATCAAAGTCTGATGGATTGCCCTATGGGTCCCAAATGATGCCAGTCAAATGACTTTTTGATCCATTTCTTCACAATTATTTAAAAAAGAGAAATCTTGTTTCTCTGAATGCACTATCAGACAAGTAGAGAAAGGTATTTTCTTAACACCCAGCATAAGACTCCTTCATCCAGGACTTCATCTAAAATTTCTCCAAGCGTTCCTCTCAGACCTATGTTCCCAATATATGTTCTCACCATGGCTTTGATTTCCTCTGCCCTAGCCTTAATTTTTCTGCTCTTTCTCTCAGATACAATCACATTCACCCACCAAGAGAGGAACAGCCAGCTGCTTTCTTGGTGCATATGTGTTTGTTTTAGTTTGTTTGAGTTTTGGATAGTGCCAAGTACCAGCAACAAGTTGAGTTTTTTGGTTTAGCTCCCTGATCACATGAAGTAGCTAATGTTTTATTTCCTTTACAATAATGAAGAGCTATTTCATTCACAGTAGCAAAAAGTTTTAACTCAACAACTACAATTCATACATGTAGAAGCATTAACTGGCTTTAAATGGCACTGCTCAACTGCTTTGACTGCCAGTGGTGGTAGAGTCCCGTTAAATACAGGTTATGTCATTGTGTCCATTCCAGGCATAATATATATAATTGACTGATGGCAAATTTAATAGGGTGATTTCACATTTTCAAAGTTTTTCCCTGAGTGCATTTATAAGTCATATTTTGCCATATATATAAGGATTTGTAAAATAAAATAGTGTCTTGTTTGATCTCCTGGGTCTTTCACTAATGCAGTGCTAAATTTTGAATTGCGGAAATTCATATGCTCTGACAAAGAAATATTCTTTATTTTATCTCAAGTTTTATAACTCACTTTTGTTAAATATGTCATATGCATGATATGATTTTCTTGAGTTTTTGAAAGACCTTTTTACCTCATACATTGTTTTCTTTAATAAAATATAAAGACAAGGAAACATTGTTTCTTCACATGTGTGTGAGACACAAAACAGACAGGCCATCATTGGAATGGATATCTTCACAGCATTGCATTGCCATATCACTTTTTGACCTAGAATCTCCACGTGCTTAATTCAGGTTGAATACAACGAGAAAAAAACAGCTGTAAGTTTCTTGGTGCTTTATTTCAATGACTGAATTTATGCGGTCGTTTCACCCCATTTTTCCTGGATATGTATGTCCATAAAAACTATGCAGTATCAATATAGAATATCAGAGACACTGTGGTGGTTTGACCCTGGCTGCAGCCGAGATGCCCACCAAAGTCACTCTATCACTCCCCTTGTCAGCTGGACAGGGAGAAAATATCTATTTGAGAGGCTCACGAGTCCAGATAAGGACAGGGAGAGATCATTCCACAATTAGCGTCATGGGTAAAACAGACTTAACACAGAATAAAGGAAAGAAAAGTCTCTAATATATTCCAGTACACTGCACACCCAGTGACACCAGAGTAGGATAATAAGAAGGGCAACCAGATCTTAAAGCAACTCCCCCCACCCCTCCCTTCTTAGCAGACTTCATTTTAGTCATGATTTTGCTCCCTTCTTCCCCCCCCATTGTGGCACTAGGAGGGGCAAGGAATGATGGAATGGGAGTTTTGGTAAGTTCCTCACGAGTTGTTTTCCTTCTCAGTGGGGGGCATTCCTCACACCCTTCCCCTGCTGCGCTGTGGGGTCCCACCCACTGGAGACAGTCCTTCACAGACTTCTCCAACATGAGTCTTTCCCACAGGGCTTCAGCTCTCCACCAGCTGCCCCAGTGCGGGTCACTGCTATGGGGTGCAGTCATAAAATCAGAGTGTCTCTCAGTCCCAGACTGCACCAGCTTGGTCCTCCACAGAATCACAACCCCTCCTCCCCAGCAAACCTGCT